>PVIU01007659.1:0-90015 GCA_004026605.1 Ondatra zibethicus | reverse complement strand
GAAAGTTGGCAGATGGAGAACCCACAAACAATGACACCAGGACCTATCTCTTCTGCATGTATTAACTTTTTGAGAACCGAGTCTTTTTGAATGCACTCCTTCCTAGGCCAGGAGGGATGGGGGTGGGCCTTGGACTTCCAACAGGGCAGGGCACCATGCCCTCTTTCAAGGAAGAAGGGGGAGGGAGGAGGGGTGGTGGTAGTGGTAGGGGACCGGGAGAAGGGGAAGAAAGGAAAAAAAAATTTTTTTATCTTTAATTATGTTCTTGAATGGAAAAAATAAAACAAAACAATGTATGGAAAAAAAAATAAAAATAATCTTTCCCTAAAAAAAAAAAAAAAAAAAAGAGTTACTCATGCTTTGTTAAGTAATTCTAATGAAGTCATTCGTTCAAAAAACTGGACTTGGATGGAATAATTTATTTTGTTTGTTGTTAGCTCCTTTTCTAGATGGTATTTTTATTTCTATATTTCCAAGAAAATTCTTGCAATATTCAGGATACTCAAAGGACCAGGAGAGGATACAGGTAATTATGCAAACCAAGTTGTCATTTCTGGTCAGTAATCTCAAGTCAGACATAAATTTGTGGTTCTCCATCCCTGCTTTCAAACAGGATCTTGATGTATAGAGAACAATAGGCACTGGTTTGCCATCCTACTTAGATTTGGACAAAATGGTTAGTAACTATATCATTGTATTTCCATGGTATCTTCAGAGACTCATTAGATATTATTTTTATTTATGAGGTTATAATTACATAATTTATCCCTTCTATTTCCCCTTTCCACTTTTTCTTATATACTTTTCCTTATTCATTATTTGAGAGTTTCACACATATTTACAATAATTTTTCTTTTACCATATCAGCTACGGATTCCTTCTCTAATTCCTCCCAGACCTTACCCCATGGATTTGTCTCTCTTGATTCTGTATTTGTACTCTCCATTGAGTTCATCCTGTGCAAATATAGGTCTATATGCGCAGGGCCATCTACTAGAGTATGGGCAACTTACTTGAAAGAATTTGAATCCTGTTGTCCCAGCAGCCTTTAACTAGCAAAGCCCTTCAGCTAGTAGTAGGCTCCTTTGGGCCTCCCCATATAAGCTGGAATTTGACTAGTTTTATTTGTGTAGTAACCACAGCTGCTACGAGTTCCTAAGTGCAATGGCCCTGTCATGTCCAGAAAGCACTGTTTCATAACAGTCCTCCCCAACTGCTAGCTTTTTCATTCTTTCTGCCCCTCCTTCTCAATGTTGTGCTTACGTGTCTGTGTGTTTGTATGTGTGTGTCTATGTATCTCTGTGTGTAATAGATATAGTATTTTAGGGATTAATATTCCACAGTTACTTTTACTCTGTATTCTGACGAGCTTTACAAAGCTCTTTAAGTGCTGCTCACTGAAAAGAAAAAGTTTCTCTGATGAGGGCTGAGTGGGACACTATCCCATAGGTGAATAAATAAGTGCTTAGAAGGTAGTGTGGTACTATATTCATTTATTAAAACAAGAGTAATACTTTCTTCCCTAGGGTCTTATACCTCCACAACAATCGGTTCTTGGCCAGGTTTATGGTACCAAACTTGAGTTCCATCTTGTGGTGTGGGTCATAAATCTAATCAGAAATTGGTTATCCATATAGCATTCTTGCCATGAGTGTACTGAAGGACATATCTTTCTGTTATTAGATGATGTGGGATGTCCTTTTGTATATGTGTTGCTTTTATTGGTTGATGAATACACTGTTTCAGCCGATGGCTTAGCAGAGTAAATCCAGGTGGGAAATCTGAACATATGTATGTTGATATATATATATGTATTGATGGTAGAGATATCAGGTGCTTAAAAGAAATCTCACACTGGCTCAGAACTGAGAGATAGACATTTATTTATGGGGAAAACTTACAAATCAGGATTCTCTGCTTGAACGATGGATGGAGATCTGATCCAAAACAAGCTGAATGAGCAAACGGGAACAAGAGGGGTGGAGAGAAGGGGCCAGATGTGCTTCAGCATCTAGGTAAATAGTCAATGAAGCCACACCCCATTAGGCAGGTAAACCTTCCTGCAGCACCTTCCCTTTTTGTTTAAATAAGAGAGTTCTAAACCTAATACAAAATTATATACAATAAGAACAAATATCCTATTCTAACTAGCTTAAGTTTTGTATAATAAATAACTTGGCTAAGTCATGAAAGGAAAGTAACTACATTTATCTAGTCTTCAACCCCTTCAAAGATCTGAAAAAGGAAATAATGTTACTTGAGTGAGTAGGAAGTGCAATCAAGCAACCTCCAAAACATGCAACAAATGACAGAGACAACTGGCTACTTGGACAATCACCCAAAGTCTCATTTGCAACATTAAGGCAACCATCTTTGTCTAAGGCCTAGAATAACTGACAGGCTATTTTCAAAGGCAAGAAATTTTTCAAAACCATCTTACCCTGTCTTGGCAAAATTTGACAGTCCAGCTTATTCATTTCTGGATACTATGTATTTTGTCAGTGGTTGAGGTATGGGCAGTTCCTTGCCCAAAGGCCAGTTTTGCCAAGAAGAAAACAAGCTCCAAGTGGAGTGTCTTTGGTGGTCAACAGTCTCTTGGGATTAGATCAATGTTGCCAGGAGCAATTGTGTCTCACTTCAACAGAACTCTAAGTTATTTAAATGCCATTTTCTACAGCTCTTTGAAGTGGTTGATGATTATCTATCTATACAGAATATAATCTCTATGTGTAGTAGGGAGGAGAGCAGGTCCTTTTATTCCATCCCTCCCGGCTAGCTTACACCCGAAATAATCACACAGAAATTGTATTCACGTAAATTACTGTTTGGCCCATTAGTTTTAGCCTCTTATTGGCTAACTCTCACATCTCGATTTAACCCATTTCTAATAATCTCTATGTCATCACGAGGTCGTGGCTTACCGGGAAAGATTCAGCATGTCTGACCTGGCAGCTCCATGGTGGCTTTCTCTCTCTCTGCTTTCTTCCTCCAAGAATTCAGTTTTGTCTACCCTGCCTACCTAAGTGCTGCCCTATCAAAAGGCCAACACAGTTTCTTTATTCAAACAATGAAAGCAACACATAGACAGAAAAACCTCCTACACCACTATGTATCTAAAGAACCTGATTAGTCTAACTATGAATATGACAAACATAGATGACTACTGATCTATAGTTCTTAATACCTATATAACTTAAAGACTAAGACCATAAACAACTGCGCAATAAATGAGGACAATGACCTGCAAATGTGAACAATGTATAAGTATCTTGATCAGAGGTAGAAATGTACACTGCAATATGGTAAATATATATTATGTATATATATCAATACATAAAAATGTTTTAAACAGAGGTAAAAGCATGCATACAATATTCCATATAATTTAACTTTCAATCAATATACAAGAATCTATACCAATGTAATTGTCTATAAATAATAACTCACAAATACCAATCTATTATCCCATCATCCAATTTTCCCTCTTTTTTTTCTCAAAAAGATTCCTGAGCTTATAAAATTCCTCCCCCAATCCTCAACCATATACCAATTATAATCAACCCCTAAATGATGTCCCTAAACCTGAGGACAAACTTTGCTGGGAGAGGGGATGTCGTCTTCTAGAATTATTTCCAGCTGTCATGGGGGCTACACTCTTTCTAGGGGATCCTTCGAAAGTAAAATGATGGTTAAATTTCAAGACTAATGTCTGGCAAGATTTTAAATAGTCTCTGAGTATTTTGTGGAGGTCTAGCAAGAACGTTGTAAAAGATGTGCACCATTTCAGCTAACCAAGTTGAAACCATCTTGTGCAGCTGGTACCCAAAACAGGTCTTGTAGTAGCACTATCAGTATCATGATGTCATATCAACCAGGTGGAGTTGTTGTGGAACCCCATCTTCTTTCTGGAAACTTCAGAAATTACTGCAGGAAAATTCATTGTTCATTGTGGAAAACTTAAGCATTATTTATATAGACATATACAGACACATATATTCAATGAAAGGTATGATAAAGACAAAAATAGATATAAAGAAAAATAAAGATGTTTTCTAAATTCTTTTTTCTTTCTGTCCCATATCATGGCTCCTGACATGAGACAGAAACTCTGGGTTTTTCTCCTAACAACAGGCTTGAAATTAGAGAGGGACTGAGCCAGTGTCCAACTCCAAAACCAGTTCTATATATTTATGAATATAAATATATACATACATATATATGTATTTTTGAACATTTTTACTTATGGAACGTATTTGATTTTCTTGCTGATCCTTATAGACTAGTAATTTTTCCATCTGTCAGTATTCAAACATCCAGAGTCCCTTGAATTTTTTGAAGATGAGTGTTTTCCTGCAGAGATAAGAACAGAACCCTGACCCCATCCTATAGGTTTATCTTACCACCTGTATGATTATCACCATTGTGGATGAGCTGTCATTTCTCCTTTCCAAGTGATTTCTCCTCTTCAAACCGAACCTTTATTAATTTTGACGGTATCCACAATTTTTCTTCTCCTGTGGAAATAAGAGCAAAACCCCTTCCCCAATGCAGCACATCTCCTGGCTTCCATTGCAATGTCAGCACATCCTTGAAATAAACCAGTTGATTTAATTCATCAGACTTTTCCATTATCCAATTTCTTTCTGCTGCTGTTGTCCCTTTCTCATTAACGTTAAGAAAAATTCAAGGCTAATAAGGCATTATGTAATCTATTTCTGGGGGCATTTTCCACCCCTTTCTGTTTGTTTAACATATCCTTTATAGTTCATTTTGATCTTTCTATAACTGCTTCACCTATAGGATTGTGTGGTATACCTGTAACATGCTTAATATTATAATAAGCAAAAAAATTCATTTTCCTAGAGACATAAGCTGGACCATTATCTGTCTTTATTTATGTGGGTATACCCATGATGGCCATAACTTCTAATAAATGTGTGAATACTGAATCAGCTTTTACTGAGTGTAAAGCAGTTGCCCACTGAAGGCATGAATAAGTGTCAATGGTGGGATGTACATATTTTAATTTTCCAAATTATGCAAAGTGGAACACATCCATCTGCCAGATTTCATTCCTTTGAATACCCTTCAGGTTGGTCCCTGCAGTGTTTGGTTATATAAAGAGCAAGTAGAGCATCTCTTTATAATCTCTTGGCTTGTTGTCATGTAATAGAAAACTCTTTTTTAAAACTTTTGCTATTGATGAAATTCTGAGGCCTGCAACACACTTCCAGTCAATAATTGATCAATTTCTGCATTACCTTGTGCTAGAGGACCTGGCAGACCTGTATGGGATCAGATATATGTTATGTACATAGGACAAAGCCTATTCCTAATTATGTCCTGCACCTGGATAAACAATAAAGTCAATTCTGTATCATCTGGTATAAATTCAGCGGTTTCAATATGCAAGATAACTCTTTCTGCATATTGTGAATCTGTAACTATATTAAGAGGTTCTTTAAAATCCCTTAGCACCATAAGAATAGCATATAATTCTGCCTTCTGAACAGAAGAGCTTTGTTCCACCTTACTCAATTAGTCTGATTTGTAACCTGCCTTCCCTGATTTATTTGCATCAGTATAAAATGTATGAGCTCCAGTTATTGGAGCATCACATATAATTTGAGGAAGAATCCAAGAAGTTCTCTTTATAAGGTTAAGTCTATCACTTTTGGGATGGTTGCTATTAATTTCTTCCAAAAAATTAGCACAAGCTCTTTGCCATGGTTCATTGTCTTCCTACAACATTTTTATTTCATCAGTAGTGAAAGGTACTATAATTTCTGCTGGGTCTATACCTGCTAGTTGACGAAGTCACAATTTACCTTTTATAATTAATTCAGAGACCTTTTCCACATAAGTTTTTAATTTTTTTCTTCGTTTATGTGGTAAAAAGATCCATTCTAAAATAATATCTTCCCTCTGCATTAAAATTCCTGTAGGAGAAATTCTGGAAGGGAATATGACTAGAATACAACTAAGGTTTGGGTTCAATCTATCCACATGTGCCTCCTGTAATTTTTCCTCAACCATTGTCAATTCCTTTTCTGCTTCAGATGTTAATTCTCTGGGACTATTCAAATCTTTTTTTATTTTATTTTATTTTTTTTATTCTATGTATTTTACTGCTTACTGAAGAGTTTCGTACCACAGCACATTTTTCAATGCATTTCTTAAGTATATATTGAACTTCTTATTAAGTAGTGATAGACTTCTTAGTTATGTTAATTTTATAAAATACTTTCTATTCCTATGTCAGTCAAATAATGTAATTTATATAAGTATAAATTATTACTCAAATTATTTTCATTAAGCTATAATATTTAAACAATAATAGTTTATAATTACAATTTTCTTGTTTCTGCATCATATTTAAGAGCAAATGAGCAACGCCTATCAACCTAATATTATAAAAACATTATTCTTATTCATGGCATAATTCATTTTTAAAAAAAACATAAAAAGTAAATTCTTACTCTTTTTCTTACTAGCATTTTGAGATAACTTATTTCTGCCCCATTCAACAGATTTTTTTTAAAAAAAGAAATTGCACATAAATCATGGAGAAAATTTGAAAGATTCATTCCAGTTTTCCTACTTAAATTAATAATATACATTGTGGAAAATTCATTTTGTTATTTCTTATGATTTGAATCTCACATATCCACCATATTTGCCTGTTTTTGACCACTTAGTCTGCATCTGGTAGCACTGTCTCAAAAAAAAAAATGTAGGTTTTAAGATATGAGTCTTGTGGCAGAAGTTCTCAGTAGAGGCAAACTTTTGAGGTTTCCTGACTTATTTCTTCAGCTTCCTAATTTCTTGTAATACAAACATCTCCTCTAAAAACTCCCCCTTAAAAAAGCTTCCAACCATTAAAGACTCAAACTCTCTGAAACTGTGAGCCAGACAAAATTTTGTCTACCTTAATTCATTTATACAAGGAAATTTGGTAACTGAATCAAAAGTATCTAAAATTTTTTTATACAGACATAATAAAAATGACAGGTACTTTCCTTTTGGAGATGAGATAAAATGAAAAGTAGAGACACAGCATATACTATACATGAAGGCTATCTGCTGCTTAAATATTTTGAAGGCAAATTCATTTGATATTATTTCCAAAGTATATTGCTAGTATTCCAAAGTAATTGATGAAATTCAGCATTTTTTTATTTGGTATTTTTTTTTGAAATAGGGTTTCTCTGTAGTTTTGGAGCCTGTCCTGGAACTAGCTCTTGTAGACCAGGCTGGTCTCAAACTCACAAAGAACAACCCACCAGGTCTTTATTGTGCTGCATTGGTCCAATTGTCAGACAAGGCTTCTGGAGCCAGGGAGTTTCAGCCAGGCATCTTCTGTAAGGTGAGACCCAGTGCTGAGAAGTCTTCAACTGCAGCAGCAAAAATTATAAATTTAGATGTTTCACAAATACTGTGGATAAATAATGAAAGGTGAGGCTATTTCTGATGTAACAAGTAAAATATAGCGTCCATGATTTATAAGGATAATGTTTCAGTAGTATCAAATCGGTTATTATCTATATTGCTGTATCAAGTTGAGCCTTTGTTCAATGTATGTAGGAATTCAAGCTCTATTATAGGGCTACAATACTGTAAACAGCCTGGTTTTGGCATAAAAAACAGACAGATTGACCAATGGAACCGAACTGAAGACCCTGATACTAATCCACATACATATATGAACACCTGCTCTTCTGTTATTTTTTTTTTGTTTTTGCTTTTTAATAATTCCACTGAATTTAACTGAGGTTCCTTGCATGTGTGTGATCATGAAGTCATTTCCTGGATCCTGGGCAGTTTACCAGAAGAAAATGAAGAAATGTGACCCCCCCACACTCAGGAATCATTATCTCCCAATTGTTCCTGAGCTAGCAGTGTATGGGACATTGGAGGACTCCATCTCCTGAAGATTTCGTGCAGGTAACCAATGATGCTGTGAATTCAGGAGTTCAGTAGCCATGTTAATTCCAAAAGATAGAATTTCGTAGGATTCTGGTGTGGGAGAATTGTCTGTATTCTGTCAATCATGATTTAAATAAATGCTGATTGGCCATTAGCCAGGATGTATAGGTGGGACAACCAGACAGGAAGTAGAGGCGGAGCAAGGAGAATAGGAGAATTCTGGGAAGCAGGAAGCTCTCTTGGCATTCCTGCCTGGACCACCGAAGAAGCAGGATGTGACCTGCCCCGCTGAGAAAGGTACTGAGCCATGTGGCTAGCATAGATGGGGATAATGGGTTAATATAAGCTACAGGATCTAATAAGAAGCCTGAGCTAATGGGCCAATCAGTTTGTAACTTATGGAGACCTCTGTGTGATTTTATTTGGGACCTAATGAGTGTGGGACCTGGTGGGAGGACAGAAACCAACCAGGCCCCTCATGGATTCATCCATGTGCTCATGCTCTTACAATCTTTCTTCTTCTCAAAACCTTGGGGGGATAGAGAAAGCCATGTAGATACTCCATTTAAAGTTGAGTACTCAAAAGTCACTTATTCTCAGCACCTTGACCAGTCATCATTCTCTGTTTTGATCACCTCCCACTAACAAAAGAGGCTTCTCTGACCAAGACTAAGCACTGCAATATCTAAGGATATTAACATAAATACTTGGAAGACAGTTTCCATCCTTATTTATTTATTTATCTGTGTAATTACTTTTTTAAACTGAGTCTCACTGTGTAGGCCTGACTCATCTGGAATTTACTTTGTAGACGAGGCTGGTCTTGAACTTAGAGAGATCAGCCTATTTCTGTGTCTAGTACTGGGATTAAGGGCATAAGACACCATGCCTGGCACTACACATCCATTTATCAATAGTCAATTATCAATAGACTCCCACAAAGTGGCTGTGGCCTCCTGAGTCACAGGCTTTAGGTCACATTTATAGTACATGCATTCTCTCCAATAGAAAAGGCTTCAGATTCAACCAGGAAGTGATGGTTACCTCTAGAACATTCATGCCACTATTGGTCTAGTAAGCATATATTATCAAACAGTTTGGTATTGTAAAAGGCAAGGTCCATGACTAGGTGATATTGTTGATGACTCTCCTCTTAACAGCCTATATAACACCCTCTGGTGCTATTAATGGTTGCCAATAGGGAGGAAGCTTCCATCTGAATTCCAGTCCAATTTCTCTGTGTCCCATATCTGAAGTACAGAAAAGTGGTATTTTGATGCTGCAAAATGTTATTTTGTCATGGTGAGGTTTACACTAAGGAGAGCATTTGGAACCTTAATGTACTCATGCTATTTATTTTAGAAACCATTAATATCAAACCAGTCTCTAGTCAAAAATAAAATAATGGAAGGCAGAAAATCCTGGGTCCATTCAAATCATCTTGAAGATCATGTAGTCAAAACTTCATAAATTTCTGCAACATTGAACCACTCAGAATTTCATGCAAACATCACCCAGTGTCAGAAAAATGAATGCCCACGAGAAAGCATGCAGTCCCTTTCCACAGCTTTCCTCATGGCATTTTTTAATATCCTTATTTTGGAGGCTATAGATGATGGGGTTCCCCAGGGGAATCACAACAGCATAGAACACAGACACCACCTTGTCTTGGCTAAGGGAATAACTGGAACTGGGCCTCATGTACATGAAGAAACCAGAGCCATTGAAGAGGGTCACAGCAGTCAGGTGAGATGTGCTGGTGCTGGAGAAACCAGAGCCATAGAAGAGGGTCACAGCAGTCAGGTGAGATGTGCTGGTGCTGGAGAAACCAGAGCCATAGAAGAGGGTCACAGCAGTCAGGTGAGATGCGCTGGTGCTGGAGAAACCAGAGCCATTGAAGAGGGTCACAGCAGTCAGGTGAGATGCGCTGGTGCCCAAGGCCTTGGTTCTACCTTTAGCTGAGCTGATCCTTAGGACAGCAACAACAATGTAGCCATAAGAGATGAGGACTACTAGGACAGACATCACCCCCACAACAACACCCAAAATGAAGGTCACTACCTGGCTGGTGAAGATGTCAGAGCAGGCCAGAGCCAGGACTGGAGGAAGGTCACAGAAGTGGCTGATTATGTTGGGCTTACAGAAATCATGCTGGTAGATGGAGCATGTTTCAATCAGAGAACTAAGGAAACCACCCATATAGGCACCAATGACCAGCTTTAAACACAGAGCATGGGACATGAGAGCCATGTAGAGCAGTGGGCGGCAAACTGTAGCATACTGCCTAGGTCATAGGCCATGGCTGCCAGACGCAAGCATTGAGTCAGGCCCATTCCACAGAAGACAAAGTATTGTGTGGCACAGCCAACAAAAGAAATGGTGTTCTGATCTGTGATGATGTCAGAAAGCATCTTGGGGGCAGTAGAGGATGAGTAACAGATGTCTAGGAAGGAGAGGTTGCTGAGGAAAAAATACATGGGTGTGTGGAGGTGAGTGTCCATCCTGATGAGGGTGATAAGGATCAGGTACCAGGCTAGGGTCAGGAGGTAAATCCCCAGAAAGAGTATAATAACCTCATTTGAGGTTGATCTGAAAACCAAATGGATTTGAAATTCTTACGATTTTATTAAGTCAAATGTTACAGCCATGAGGTTCAGTTCTGCTGAACAAACAATGAAAAATTCAATAGATTAAAAACCGAGCTTTATTTTTTTTACTATCCCATAATCCCCCAATGTCAGATAAGGTAGGGCAACTTGAACCATCTCTCATATACTACTAATAGAGCAATCACTATCTGTCTCATTGGCTCCTAGTGACAAAGTGAGTAAGCACACAGGGTTAAGTATAGCCGTTCTCTTCAGACTTCCTCCTGCAAATCTTCACATAACCTCTGCTCCTCTTTCACTAACAAAATCTATCACAGTTAAAACTGATTTTTAGCATTTGTTATGTTCGATCTTAAGTGACAACGAAGCTAGAAGAAAGTAAATATGGAACAAGCTAATGCCATTGTCTCTTAATCACGAACTGGTTTATACAACCTAAATATAGACAAGTAACCTTGCTCACTACAGAAAAGTCCATTCAACTTTCTCTCAGACACATCTGTTCAGGGTTCAGGATCTTCAATAGACACTTAGTAGCTTCTTGATTATATCTATATTTTTCTTTAATTTGGAAGGCCTATACATTGTTTTTCAAAATTGTTGTTAGCATTTAAAAGATGAGTATTCATTAACTTAGTTCAGTGAATTCATATTGTGTATTGACATAAGAAATAGAAAAGATATTTGAAATATCAGAAACAAACTGATAATAAGACAGTATTATCTATGTTAACCAATGATAAATAGCAATGCTTTAATATGGCAAAATAAACCACAGTAGCAGATACTACTATTGATCATTTGAAATTTAAATATGAAATCTCATCTGGACTCTGGTTTCAAGAATGAAATAAACGCACTGTAATAAATAGCTCTGAACAAATCAGATCTTTCATCACTACTGAAGATGTAAACAAAGTCTTCTTAACTTAGGTAGTAGTCAGTGGTGACAAGTATATGAACCAAAACGTGACAGACAATTAGGACTGATTTTTCTTAGGAACTCTGTAACTAGAAGAAGTACTTTGCTTGCAGGAGGTATAGTCAAGCCAGCATTCCTTTTATTCCTTCAAACAGAAGGTTTCTTGCTCAGAAACAAAGAACAACCCACCAGGTCTTTATTGTGCTGTATTGGTCCAATTGTCAGACAAGGCTTCTGGAGCCAGGGAGTTTCAGCCAGGCATCTTCTGTAAGGTGAGACCCAGTGCTGAGAAGTCTTCAACTGCAGCAGCAAAAGTTATAAATTTAGATGTTTCACAAATACTGTGGATAAATAATGAAAGGTGAGGCTATTTCTGATGTAACAAGTAAAATATAGCGTCCATGATTTATAAGGATAATGTTTCAGTAGTATCAAATCGGTTATTATCTATATTGCTGTATCAAGTTGAGCCTTTGTTCAATGTATGTAGGAATTTTCTTACTGAAATGTCAATCAGTGAGAAATCTCAGAAACTCTTGTTAGAAGCATTTCATCTTCCTCTGTAACCTCTTTATAGCATCTCTGATTTCCTTGTTCCTCAGACTATAAACCAAAGGGTTCAACAATGGAATCATCACAGTGTAGAAGACAGATGCAAATCTATCTAAGCTGGAGGAGTCACCAGAGCTGGAACTCAAATAGACAAAGGCACTGGAGGTATAGAATAGGGAAACAGCTGTCAGATGCGAAGCACAGGTATTGAATGCCTTGGACCTGCCCTTAGATGAAGTGATCTTCATGATGGACAAGAAGATATAGCCATAAGATACCATGATGGCTAAGGCATTTGTAGGCCCAAACAATATTGTTGCTATGGCAAGTACGTCCTGTGCATAGGAAGTGTCAGTGCAGGATAGATTTAATAGTTGGGGCATGTCACAGAAGAAATGTCTGATGACATTAGGTCCACAGAAGTGGAGCTGCAGCAAGGCACATATCTGAGCTAAGGAACCTATGAGCCCTGCTGTGTAGCTTCCCATCACCATGCGAGCACAGAGGGATGGTGACATGATGGATGAATAGAGCAGCGGGTTACAAATGGCAGCATACCTGTCATAGGCCATGGCTGTCATGAGGCAAGATTCACTCAGTCCCATAGTGGAAAAGATAAAATATTGAACAATGCAGCCCACAAAGCTGATACATTGCTGTTTCTGGAAGAAGTTGGAAAGCATCTTGGGGATCGTTGTGGTTATGTAGCAGATGTCTATAAAAGACAGATTACTGAGGAAGAAATACATTGGTATGTGGAGGTGGGAATCCAACCTTATTAAAACAAAGAGAGACAGGTTCCAGGTGAGCGTTGTAATGTAAATTGTGAGGAATATAACAAAGAGCAGTGCTGTGATTTGTGGGAAATCTGAGAATCCCAGGAGGATGAACTTGGTGATCTCAGTAATGTTTCTTCTTTCAGTCATTACTTCTATGATCCTAGTATCAGAAAGGAGAAAAAGAACACATGGTTGGGTCAAGTGAAATAGTAGCATTTTTTGAGTTTTGCTCCAGTGAGTTTGGAGGAGATGAAATGCTCCATTGTCTTTCTGCAGAAAAAGTCCCAGCAATTCTTCTCTAGCTGACAATATATTTTCCAGATCTTAGCTGATTCATGTAATGTCATAAGGATTAATAAACATATATTTAAAAGATTGACTAGAAATATTAAAGCACCCATGAACTGCTGAGATTTTGAAAAAGAAGGCAGATGTCATTGATTATAATGAAATGGTTTCAGTGTCCACTGACACTTCTAGGTGTAACTGCTGCATCATACTCGTGATGGTGTAGGAGGCATTATTTCAGAATAAAATGAAATTGTTTTATATCACAGATTACAACTTTACTAATTTTTGTACTATTTTCCTTTAGGAAAAGTTACCCTATTTACACAATTTTCTCAATTATTTGCTAATACATTTAATACAACATTTTCAAAGTAGCCTGGAGTATAATATAATTGAGATAGGAGGATGCATATATGATCAATCAAATTTGGAATAAATCTTTCGGAAGCCCTCTTGAGAAACATCTGATCTGGAAGTGGTAGCTCATGCTTTGCACTAAGGGAGGATTATCTCAGTTTTAAAGTGTTTTTGTTTCTTGGATACCAATATAGCAGGAATATGGTTAAAGGTTTAAAATAAGGGTGTCAGTTCTGATGTTTCCTTTCATTATGATTTTGTCTCAATGTTTAAAGAAACTACAGCTCTTTTCTTCACAGAGTGAGTGCCAGTTCTGTTGAACCCTGAGATTACTGGGACAGTTAGGAGCGCCTCCAAAACACTGACATAAAGCTTAAGTTCAGAGAAACTTTTGACCCATCAGCTGCAAGAGATTTCATCATTTTCTTTAATTGCATCTTGTAACATGGACAGACAAACTTCAGTGTATTCTTTGTAGCCCACCATTTAAAGAAGATACTGGATAATGTTTTTATTCCCAGTAACATTTTTCTTGATACCTTTACAATTTGGCAAAAGGGGAATTCTGAATATACTCACTCTCTTTGATGGATATGTTCCCTGTATTCACAATCTCTGTGGACAGGTAGGGAAGGAAAGCTGACTGATGGAAATCATGAATTGAGATTTAACTAGGTACACGGAGCTAATCAAGATGTTTCCCAGTGCTGACTTGAGAAAGATTCTATCAGTTTGAGGCTTGTGAGGCAGAAAACCAGGTGAAGGTGAGAATGTTGCTGCACAACAAATGGTTCAGACCCACACTATCTGCACCTATTGTGTGCATTCCAGTATCTGCTTTGCCATCCTGTAGATTGCAGACTACCAGCACAATGAAGGAAAACAACCAAAATCTGTTTGAAACCTTTTGAAGTGGAAAAGAAATTACATTAGGACTGCGTCCTATCATTAACACTTACTTTGTCTCTAGCTAAACAAAAATTATTACTCAAGCCATGTATTTCTTTTTTCTTTCCTTTATTTATTTATTTTTAAAAGATAATTAACTATCTTGTTTCATTATACATACTTATCCCAAGATCCCACTCCCTCCTCTCCTTCCATTCCCTCCACAAACCCTTCCACTCCACCCCCATCCAATCCTCAATGAGGGTAAGGCACATTGTCAAGCCATGTATTTCAACAGAGATCTAATAATTATTTTAAAAGCAGAATTCTGAAGAAGAATAAAAATGAAATATAAACATCATGAAGATTGAGAAATAGGGAAACATAGACAAGCATGTTTTGATCTCAGTAAACTTTCCTGACAGAAATTATTTTGTTTTGGTTCAGGTCTCTGTGACTGCCTTGCACTGCTGCCAGGATTTATACTCACTATTTCATTTGTCATTAGATGACCACCTTATCCTCCTAAAATCAGAGAGCAATCAGGAGGCAATATATTCCACAGTCAGATATTTCCCAATTCAGCATTCATCTTAAATCCCAGATTTACCTTTGAGATAAGTATGTTCACCGGAGGTCAGAAATCTGAGTAAAGAGAGAGAAAACGACATTCAGGGTAAGGAAGTAGAGAGGTGAGAGGGGATGAGTAAGTGAGGTCGGTTTCTAAAAACATAGTCCCACTTAAGTCTTACTTTTAAAAGCTACATGGTTCTTGAGATAACACGAATTCTACCTTCCAAATCTTAAGTTTTAGTCCCAGTTGCAGTATTGGAAGAAGACAAGGTTCATGTGCCAATTTATCTTCCCATATATTTTCCAGTTGAGTTTGATTTCTCTCCTAAGTGCATGCTTTTGGCCAAGGACTTAGCTGTTAGCTGTCCACTGACAGCAAGTTTGACAGAAACTCTGGGATCCTGTTGAGACCTAAGGTGGAAGGGGAAAAGCCAATTATAGGGAACACACTACAGACACTTGCTCTCTGGTGTAATGGTTGCCAGAGAGATTTCCCTAATGATTTCAGGCCCACTTTGCCATTGGTATACATATTCCACTTTCCTCTAGTCTCTTTTTTAAATTGTTTTTATTGAACTATGTATTTTTCTCTGCTCCCTTCCCCTTCTACTTTCTCTCATGGTCCCCATGCTCCCAATTTACTCAGATCTTGTCTTTTCTGCTTCCAATGTAGATTAGATCAATGTATGTGTTTCTTAGGGTACTCTTTGTTCTCTAGTTTCTTTTGGATTGTGGATAGTAGGCTGGTTTTTCTTTTCTTTATGTCTAAAAGCCACTTATGAGGGAGTACATATGATATTTATTTTTCCGGGTCTGGGTTACCTCACTTGATATGTTGTTTTCTAAATCCATCTATTTGCCCACAAATTTCAAGATGTCATTTTTTTCTGCTGTGTAGTACTCTATTGTGTTAATAAATCATATTTTCTTCATCCATTCTTCAGTTGAGGGATATTAAGTTGTTTCCAGGTTATGGCAATTGCAAACAATATTGCTATGAAAATAGTTAAACACATGTCCTTTTTGTATAATTGAGCATTCATTGTGTATATACCCAAATGTGGTATTGAGGTAGTTTGTTTCCTAATTTCTTGAGAAATTGCCGTACTAATAACCAAAGCAGCTTTGCCAGTTTGTGCTCCATTCTTACAGGTGTAAGATGGAATCTCAGACATGTTTGATTGGCAATTCTCTGATTGTAGGGTACACAAGCCAGGAACTAAGCTGAAGACTTAAGCACACACACATGCTCACAGAGGCACAGGGACACAGGTCATCCTTGACCCAAGAGTGTTAACTTTATTGTGTTCCAGGAAAGCTTATATAGGGATCCTGATAGCCACACCCCAGCTCTCAGGATCTTTCAGCTGCAGGCCTCATCAGAACCCACTTCCCTGCCATCAAGGTCTCATGCTCTGAGCAGCTGCAGGCACAGGTATTTTGCTTAGTTCACTCCAGCAGGCAAAGGGTCTGAGGCAGGCAAACAAAGTCAAGGGGCCAGGGGTCTACAGCTCCCAACAGCTACCCCTTTCCTATATAATTAGACCAGGCCTGTCTTGGGTTGCAGAAGCACTATTTACATCTTACCCATCATAAAAACTCTTGCCTCAGCACACAAGGCCTCTGTCTTGGTTGATTGTGATAGGCTCCTATCTTACCCATCTCTGGCTCACTGGCCTTTTCATAGCCTGGTAACGCATACTGCTCTTGAAGGAAGCCCACTTTCTTGAGCACAGAGCAATTTACATCACTACTGCTGACACCTGTTGTAGGGGCAGAGCAACAGAAACCTCAGGCTAGAGGAGTCCCTAAGGCCAGCTGTTCAGCAAGCCAAGGCCATATGGGAGTGGCTGGACTGGCTGGGCATGGCACAAATATAATGAAAGGAAAGGGAGCAGACAACTGCATGCCCCAACTGTTCTTATAAAAGGAGGTGTATAGGTCAAACAAAAAACATGCCCTGGAGAAAATTATATAGGGAATTCTGGGTCTCTATGGCTAGGGGATCAATAGTGCTAGCCACGGTTGTTGTCTAACTAGTGGCAATTCTGGTTGTCTCAGAGGCCTCAGCAGTAACAATTGCAGTCAACCGTGGTGATCCTGAAGTTTTGGCCGGTATGGCTCAGCACCAGTTGACTCACTGGAACAGGCACCAAGCCTGGAACCCGAGCCACAACAGCAGTCATTTTGTTAGCCCAACAGCTGTTCAAAAGACACAAAACTTGAAAACAGTTAAGGACAGAATCATAATTATCCACGGACAGTCACATGGGAAGCACTATTTTGGCTCTGGTAAACAGGCAAGAAATCCACAGAGATACCATCCTGTGAAGGTAGACACTATACCACATTGCACTGGATTCTGGAAATGAAACATCTGAGAATTCTTGCTAACATTCTTGTAAAGTGATCCCTATCCCCATCACCACAATGAATAATGTGCTCTGGCCATAAATCATAGTACCGGGCCACCATTTAGCACAAAGAAAAAGAAAATTCAGCAAAAATAAAACACAAACTGCCGGATAGTTTCCACATACCAGTAACATTATTATGTCTCCAATCAATGGAAATGGCTGGCTGTTCCATAGCCCAGTCAATGAAAAGGAAGTACGGCCACATGAGATTATCCAGGCCTACCGGCATTTGAACCAGCAGATCCCTGACTGGGGCCCATTGTACCTGTTGGCCGTGGCTGGTTGTTGACTGAGTTTTTCTGTCCTCTCTGGTTCCCACAGTCATTAAGTCCCAAATAATCACACAGAAGTCTACATTAGTTACAGACTGATTGGCCCATTAGCTCAGGCTTCTTATTAGCTTTTATAACTTATATTAGCCCATTATTCTTGTCTATGGTAGCCACGTTGTTCAGTATCTTATTCAGCAAGGCAGTCACATCTTAACTTCTTCTGTGGATGGGTCATGGCTACAACTGTGCACCAAGCTTTTCTCTTCCCAGAATTCTCTGTTCTCAGACCTGCCTCTATTTCCTGTCTGGTTGTCCTGCCTAGACTGCCTGCCTGGCTACTGGCCAATCAGTGTTTATTTAAAATATAATTGACAGAATATAGATCATTGTCCCACACCACTTCCCCCTCTTTTTTTAAAAAAAAACCTCAAGAACTCTGAATCTAATATCCTTTGTTTAGCTTTTCTCCTGACCACAGCCATAACAATTTGTATCCAACATTCTAAACGAAGGAAAATATCCATAGTCCATTTTGGGGGAATGTGGGCATAGGTTTCCAGGCTACTTCCTGCTGGTTGGGGGCGCTAATAATCTTATGGGGACTTAAAGAAAACTTAGAATTATGATCAAGTCCTTACTGGAGTATCCTGTGAGTCTTGATCATCTCAGGCAGCAGCCTTGAATCTGTTCTGGATGTAGAACTCAGACATCTGGGTCATCTGTTCCTACCAGAGTTTTCTCAGGTGGTCTTCCTTGATCAAACCTGATATTTCTTAACTTAGAATAAGTCCATAGCCTCTTACTTTCTGTGGAAACAAAAGCTAAACCTCGTCTCCAAAGTAATATATCTTTTGACTTCAATTTTGAAGTCAAGGTATTTTCAAAATACCTATCTTGGATTAATTCAGCAGCATTTATAAGCAAATATCTTTTAGCAGCTGTTGCTCCTTCCTCAGCATTCAAACAATTCAAAGAGAGTATGGTAACATTCAGTGTCCAGACTCTCTGTGTATTTTTCATCTTTACGTGGCTCTATTTTAACCTCTATTTCTTTTATGTTTACTTTTTTGCTTTTTGAGACAGGGTTTCTATGTATCTTTGTCCTGGAACTCACTCTGTAGACCAGGCTGTCCTTGAACTCACAGAGATCCACTTGTCTCTGCCTCCCAAGCGCTTGGATTAAAGGTATGTGCCACCACACCTTGAACTCACAGAGGTCTATCTGCCTCTGTCTCCCAAGTGTTGGAATTAGAGGTGTGTGCCACCACAGCTTGAACTTGCAGTGGTCTATCTGCCTCTGCCTCCCAAGTGTTGGGATCAAAGATGTGTGCCAGCACATCCAACTACTCTCTTTTTTTAAAGGGCTTTAACCTTTTTCATTTCTCTCCCAAGCCTGCATATATTTTTAGAGGTTTTCTGTAAACCATTTAGAGGTTTTCTTCATCTTTGAATCTCTCTTTACTGTATATCTCTCTCTTTTTCTAACCACGTGAGTCTTTAATTTTCTAAACAATATGGAGAGAATTAAAGCCATGGCTTTGGCTGCTGGATCCAACTCATTTCTTAGCTTTCTGAGATTCCAGCCTCATGGTGGAGGTACTGGTTGTAGCCATGTATATTGCCACAACTCTATGGTGTTTCAAGGTCCCTGCCAGCAAGCAAGCTGCAGCAGTCTGCTCACAAACCACACTCAAATGCTCTGTAGCTGGACCACCTGTCTGAAAGTGTCAGAGTTTGTTCTGGCAAGACAGCCCAGAAAGCCAGCATTTTAAAGCAGCATGGCTTTTTTTCTGCTATGGCTGAAAACCAAAAAGCACATGGTAAGCTTTTCATCAACACCATTAAAGTATCCCATGGCAGGACCTCTTTTAAGAGCTGCAAGGTTTTACAGCTAAAGCTGAATCAGGAAGCCTCTCTTAAATGAGTGTGCTTGCCTCTAGCAAGTAGAGCCCATCCAAGAGAGTGCTGCTATCAATAATCCGTGCTTAACTCTATTATTTTATGTCTAGAATTACTTGCCAAGCTCTGTCAGGCTTTATGTGGATGCAATCATCCACACATTGGGCACCATTTGTTGTCTGTGGTTTTCTGTTCTGCCCAGTTCCTGCAGTCATTAAGTCCCAAAGAAATCACACAGAGGTCTACATTAAGTATAAACTGATTGGCCTATTAGCTCAGGCTTCTTATTAACTTTTATAACTTATATTAGCCCATTATTCTGGTCTATGTTAGCAACATGGCTCAGTACATGTTTCAGCTAGGCAGTCACATTTTGCTTCTTCTGTGGCTGGTCAGGACAGCAGACCAAGCTTTCCTCTTCCCGGAATTCTCTGTTCTCATTGACCCACCTCTACTTCCTGTCTGGTTGTCCCACCTATACTTCCTGCCTGGCTACTGGCCAATCAGCGTTTATTTCAAATATAATTGACAGAATACAGATCATTGTTCCACACCAGCTGATGGTCAGGAGAACTGTCTAATGACACACAGCTGTTCAGAAATTCAAATGGAGCTTTCACTATCCTGAGGAAACACACATACACTTCCATGCCCCCAAATGAGGACTGGATCAGGCCCCTTCTATGCTCCAGTCAGCACATCCTTACACTGTACTATCAGATGAATCAAGCCATGTACCTCTGAGCAGCCAATGTTTGAGTATGCTATTCAATCATTAGAAAATTTAATATAGAGAGAATATTAGAAAGGATATCCCAGGGAGTACTACACTCCCCCTTTTTTTTGTTTTGTGAATATAGTCTTTGAGAGTTCTGTGAGCCTATTCCACTATGGCCTGTCCCTGGGGATTGTAAGGAATTCCTGTTTTATGAAGGATGTCATAATTGTCACAGGATAATTGAAAGCCTTTACTGATATAAGCTGGTCCATTGTCCGTTTTAATCAATTGTGGGGCCCCCATGAAGGGAAAAGCTTGGAGACAATGACTTTACATCCTTTGCCTTTTCCCCTGAGTGGGTGGAGGCAAAGAGCATGCCTGAATGAGTATCCACAGAAACATGCACAAATCCCAATTTGCCAAAAGATACCACATGAGTAACATCCATCTGCCAGATATGATTGGGCAAAAGACCCAGAGGATTAACTCCTAGATGAGGAACAGGAGCCAGTTCTGCACACAAAGGACTTGCTTTGACAATCTGAAGGGCTTGTTTCTTAGAAATTTTATATGTGAAACTCAAATAATTAACATTAAGATGGAATTTATCATTAGCCCACTGGGCAGAGGCCAAGGAATCATGGGGCAGAGAGATTAAGAGAGCATGAGTCATTTGATCAACCTGTGCATTGCCTTTACTAAGGTAAGCCAGAATGTGCCTGAAGGTGGCCAATATAAATCTTATGAGATCTTTTCCACAAAAGTAATTGAATATTAGTCAACAATTCATGAACTGCAGAGGTAGTGGCTATATTTCTTGCCATTTCCAAGTGTGTGGGGGAGAACCTTAGCAACATATATGCTATCAGTAAAAAGATTAATAGGTTCAGCTGGGAAAGTAACTAGAGCTAAATGAATGGCAGCCAATTCTACTATTTGTGCAGACTTGTAGGGTTCTTTTATTTTAACAGTCTTCTGGGCTGTGACTACAGCAGCTAATGGATGCCATTAGAGGGTCCATCTGTAAATGCAGTAGGGCACAATATAGGGGAGCTAGCAAAATAATTTGAGGAAAGCAAACCAGATATTCCTAAAAAAATTTACTAATTTATTAGGGGGTTAACAATTGTCAAATTCAGCAGACTGAGTGGTTAAAAAGATGGTCCATTCTGTTCTGAATAACTGGAGCCAGATAAGCTGCTCCTTATTGTATGGAACAATCACTTTATCCGGGGTTTGGCCAAACATCCTAAGACTTTCCAGGTAGTCAGTGTGCAACACCTCCAGGACAGCCAAATGATAGGGCTGCACAGTCTTCTTGGGAGAGGCTTGTCCATGCACCCAGATAATAGGTCCCTCCTGTCAAAAGACTACACTGGCCTCAGGATGCAAAGGAATAGTAAAAAAAGCAGTCCTTGAGGTCAATCACCAACATGCGATAATTCTCAGGGATAGCCACAGGTCTTGGCAATCCTGGCTGTAATGTGTTAACTGCCTAAAGTCCTGCAATAGTAGCCAACTGCCAGATTTCTTTCTGATAACACATATGGGAATATTCCAAGGGGAAGTGGATGGAACTATATGCCTAGCAGCTGTTTTTGTATAAGCTGCTGAGTAGCCAGTGACTTTTCTTCTGATAGGGGCTACTGTTCCACCTATACCGGCCATTTAATGGGAATTGCAACTTGTGGCCCAACAGTGGCCCTCAGAATACATTTTCCAACCTTGTTTTGTCCCCTCCATGCACCACAGTCAACCCTTCATCTTCAACAGGCTGTGGATCCCCCTGAGGATCTCCACCCAACCCCCACCTGGGGCAAAAGCCCTAATCTGCTGATGTATACTGGACAGGTTCAATGGTCAGAACTGCCCCAATACCTTACAAATCCTTCTGGGTGTGTGCCACCACAGCTGGGCTCTGGGAGCTGGGATGGCAGACACACTTGGGGAGCTTCTCCAAGGCAGCAGCTCCGTGGGTCCCTCAGGTTTGCCACTCACGCTGCATCTTGGGCACGCAGAGCTGGGAACCACTGCCTTCTCCTTGCCCTGCCACAGCCTTCTCCATATGCCATGCACAGACGGGCAACCTAGTGGGGTCTGAGCAGCTCCAGCACTTGCCACTGTCATCGCCGATGCTCCTGGCACTGCCCACCATGGCTTCACCAGGCCAGGCACCATGGCTTCACTGGGTCAGGGTAATGTGTTTGGATCATTTGGAGTCCTGGCTTCCAGCTGCTCTTCCCTGCTAAGATCTTTACTTTCTGATTTGAGTTACTGAAAGCTGTGTCAAAATTGTTTACCAGCTCTGCTTCACGAGCACGTGTTGTCTTGCCTTGAGGATCAGAGGATAAGGTTTTCACCTGTTGGCCCACCTGACTGTTGGGTATATAAGCCTCCTTGGTGCTATTGAATAAAGAACTTCTTACCAGTGACTAGAGGTCCATGTCTCTGTCTCTCTGTCTGTGCTGTCTCTGTGTGTCTTTGTGTATTTCAACCTCCAGTCCCTTGCCCAAAGCTTGCAAACTGTATGGTAGCATATAGAGCATAGACAGGCATGTGCTGCAGCAATGCACCTCCCACAGCCTCTGCTGCCTTCTGTGCCTCTAGGCAAGCAGCACCTCAGGAAGCAGGATAGCGCTTGAGTGTTGGAGGAATGGCCTGCTTGTTCTTCCTGGCTGCCTGGCTAGCTTACACCCAAAAAAACCACACAGAAACTTCATTAATTAAATCACTGTTTGGCCCATTTAGCTCTAGTTTCTCATTGGCTAATTCTTACATCTTAATTTAACCCATTTCTATTAATCTGTGTATCATCACATGGCAGTGGCTTACCAGATAAAATTCAGCATGTCTGTCTCTGGCGGCTCCATGGAATTCCTCTCTGAATCTGCCTTCTTCCTCCCAGAATTCCATTTAATTTTCCCTGCCTACCTAAGTTCTGCCCTATCAAGGCCAAGGCAGTTTCTTTATTCATTAACCAATACAAACAATGCATAGGAAGAAGAACCTCCTACACCATTTCCCCTTTTCTGTTTAAACAAAAAGGAAAGCTTTAACATAATAAAATTCTAGCAAGAATTACAGTTACAATATTTATATCTACTTTGTCTTTTATCATAACAATTGAAAACTATAACTATAAATTCTTCAACTCCATCAAAGAAAGATATTATATCCATAAGGATATAATATTACCTAAGTAAACAGGAAGTGCATTTCAAAACTCTAGAATTGACAGAGACATCTCGCTGCCTGGACAGTCACCCAAAGTTCTTCTGTACCATTGGGGCATCCATCTTCAGCCTACAGGCCCATAGTATCCAGCAGACTTTTCCATGAAGCAGGAAATTTCAAAGACAGTTCAGTCACTTTCTTCTGTATCTTGCAGAATGTCTCACAGACTCTTTTATGAAGCAGGAACCCTGAAGGATCATCTCACCTTTAGGAAAGTTCAGCAGTCATTTCTCTGCGGGTACTGCCCATTCATGTCCACTGTTTCACAATATTCTGGTCTTGTACACATACAGATATTGCTGAGAGTTTACTGCTGCATTTTCCCTGTCATATCTAGGGGATGGGATTCATTAACATGAGTCTCTGCTTGCTGGTCTATACAATCTTTCTGCCCTTTCTTCTTTGATATTCTCTGAGTCTTAGGTTTGGGGTTTGATTCACAATGTATCCAATGGGGTTGTGTACTCACACAGTGACCTTCATAGATACATACGTATGTAGCAGTAATAAAGAACAGATCATGAATTTTGGAGAATTGTAAGACTGGAAAATTGGAATGGGGAGGAAAAGGGAAGTAATATAGATGAAGTGCCCATGTATGAAAATCTTATAAGAACTATTAAAAATATAAAACTCTAGGCCAATTCCACAAACTTTGTTGATTTACTTAGAGGAGATCTTGAGTGTAACAGAGAGTGTTCATCACTACCTTAGTTACTGGTGCTGCAGGCAGTCTCAGTTTATCTGCTTTAGTCACACTTAATTGTAGGGGAAAAGGAGTGGATATAGAATATTAATCTAATTCTCATTGTTAGGTGAATAGTTTCATGTTCCCTGATAAGGTTTAATGATTCAGTTATTTAAACTGAACAGCTTCTCTTTTTTTTTAATAAAATTTGATGTAGAGTTTTAACTGTACAGTTTACTATGAGATATGTACATTAGCAAAATGGCTAATATAGTAAAGGTAATTAGGATAGCCATCATCTCACAAGATACCCAGAGACTTAACAGCACACCTGAAAGCTCTAGAAAAAAAAGAAGCAGACTCACCCAGGAGGAGTAGAAGACTGGAAATAATCAAATGGAGGGCTGAAATCAACAAAATAGAAACACAGAACAATCCAAAGAATCAATGAAAAAAAATAGCTGTTTTTTTTTGAGAAAATCAACAAGAATGACAAACCCTTATCCAAACTAATAAAAAGACTAAGAGAGAACATGCAAATTAACAAGACCAGAAATGAAAAGGGGGACATAACAACAGACACTGAGGAAATTCAGAAAATCATTAGGTCTTACTACAAAAGCCTGTATGCCACAAAACTGGAAAATGTAAAAGAAATGGACATTTTTTTTAGATAAGTACCATATACCAAAATTAAATCAAGACCAGGTGAACAATTTAAATAGACCTATAAGTCATAAGGAAATAGAAGCTCTCATCAAAAACCTCCCAACCAAAAAAAGCCCAGGACCAGATGGTTTTAGTGCAGAACTCTACCCAAACTTCCAAGAAGAGCTAATACCTACACTGCTTAATGTATTCCACATAATAGAAACAGAAGACTCATTGTCAAACTCTTTTTATGAAGCTACAGTTACCCTGATACCAAAACCACACAAAGACTCAACCAAGAAAGAGAATTACAGACCAATCTCACTCATGAACATTGATGCAAAAATTCTCAATAAAATACTGGCAAACTGAATCCAAGAACACATAAAAAAAAGCATCCATTATGATCAAGTAGGCTTCATCTCAGAGATGCATGGCTGGTTCAACATACAAAAATCTATCAATGTAATCCATCATATAAATAAACTGAAAGAAAAAAAACATATGATCATTTCATTAGATGCTGAAAAAGCATTTGACAAAATTCAACACCCCTTTATGTTAAAGGTCTTGGAGAGATTAAGGATATAAGGATCATACCTAATTATAATTAAAGCAATATACAGTAAGACGATAGCTAACATCAAATTAGATGGAGGGAAACTCAAAGCCATTCCACTAAAATCAGGAACAAGACAAGGCTGTCCACTCTCTCCATATCTCTTCAGTATAGTGCTTGAAGTGCTAGCAATAGCAAAAAACAACTTAAAGAGATCAAGGGGATTCAGATTGGAAAGGAAGAAGTCAAACTTTTGTTTTTTGTAGATGATATGATAGTGTACATAAGTGACCCCAAAAACACTACCAGAGAACTTCTACATCGGATAAATACCTTCAGTTATGTGGCAGGATACAAGATCAACTCAAAAAATCAGTAGCCCGCCTATACACAAAGGATAAAGAAGCAGAGAGGGAAATCAGAAAAACATCACCTTTCACAATAGCCACAAATAGCATAAAGTATCTTGGGGTAACACTAACCAAGAATGTGAAAGATCTATTTGACAAGAACTTTAGGTCTTTGAAGAAAGAAATTGAAGAGGATACCAGAAGATAAAAGGATCTCCCATGCTCCTGGATTGGTAGGATCAATATAGTAAAAATGGCAATTCTACCAAAGGCAATCTATAGATTCAATGCAATCCCCATCAAAATCCCAACAAAATTCTTCACAGACCTTGAAAGAACAATAATCAACTTTATATGGAAAAACAAAAACCCAAGATAGCCAAAACAATCCTATACAATAAAGGAACTTCTGCAAGCATTACCATCCCTGACATCAAATTCTATTACAGAGCCACAGTAATGAAAACAGCTTGCTATTGGAATAAAAACAGAGACGTTGACCAATGGAATCGAATTGAAGACCCAGATATTAACCCACAATCCTATGAACACCTGATTTTTGACAAAGGAGCTAAAATTATACAATGGAAGAAAGTGTCTTTAACAAATGGTGCTGGAATAACTGGATGTCAACCTGTAGACGAATGAAAATAGATTCATATCTATCACCATGCACAAAACTCAAGCCCAAATGGATTAAAGATCTCAATATGAATTCAACCACACTGAACCTGATAGAAGAGAAAATGGGAAGTAGCCTGCAATACATGGGCACAGGAGACCACTTTCTGTGTAGAACCCCAGTAGCACAGACAATAAGAGCAACAATGAATAAATGGGACCTCCTGAAACTGAGAAGCTTCTGTAAAGCAAAGGACATAATCATTAAGACAAAAAGGCAACCTACTGAATGGGAGAAGATCTTCACCAACCCCACATCAGACAAAGGCCTGATCTCCAAAATATATAAAGAACTGAAGAAACTAGACATTAAAATTCTAAATAATCCAATTTAAAAACTGAACAGAGAATTCTCAACACAAGAATTTCAAATGGCCAAAAGATACTTAAGGAGGTGTTAAACTTCCTTACCTATCAGGGAAATGCAAATCAAAACATCTGAGATACCATCTTAAACCTGTCAGAATGGCTAAAATAAAAAACACCAATGATAACCTATGCTGGAGAGAATGTGGACTAAGGGGAACTCTCATCCATTGCTGGTGGGAATGCAAACTTGTGCAACCACTTTGGAAATCAGTATGGTGGTTTCTCAAAAATTGGGATTCAACCTACCTCAGGATATAGCAATACCACTCTTGGGAATATACCCAAGAGATGCCCAACCATACTACAAACGCATTTGTTCAACTATGTTCATAGCAGCATTATTTGTAATAGCCAGAACCTGGAAACAATATAGATGCCCCTCAATGGAAGAATGGATAAAGAGCGTGGCACATCTACACATTAGAGTACTACTCAGCAGTAAAGAAACAATGACATCTTGAATTTTGCATGCAAATGGATGGAAATAGAAAACACTATCACGAGTGATATAACCCAGACCCAAAAATATGAATATGGTATGTACTCACTCATAATTGGATTCTATCCATAAACAAAGGACATTGAGCCTATAGTTCGTGATCCTAGAGAAGCTAAGTAATAAGATGAACCCCCCAAAAACATATATAGGTTCTCCTGGAAATTGGAAGCAGACAAGATCACCAGGCAAAAGTTGGGAGCATGGGGTTGGGGTTGGGAGAAGGGGAGAGAGAAGGGAGAAGGGGAGGGTTGGGGAGAGCTTGGGGGAGTGGTATGGTTGAGATGGAGGAAGGACGGATATGGGAGCAGGGGAGAAGGTATCTTAATTAAGGGAGCCATTTTGGGGTTGGCAAGAGGCTTGATGCTAGAGGGGTTCCCAGGTTTCCACAGGGATGTCCCCAGCTAGGACCCTGGGCAGTGGAGGAGAGTATGCCTGAACTGGCCTTGTCTGTGGTCAGACTGATGACTATCTTGAATATCACCATAGAACCTTCATCCAGTGACAGATGGAGATAGAGACAGAGACCCACTTGGGAGCACTGAATTGAGCTCCCAAGGTCCAGTTGAAGAACAGAAGGAGGGAGAATATGAGCAAGGAAATCAGGACTGCCAGGGGTTGGTCCTCCCATTGAGAAAGTATGCCCAAGCTAATGGAAGCTCACTAAATCCAGCTGGACTGGGACTGAATGAGCATGGGTCAAACTGGACCCTCTGAATGTGGCTGACAGTTGGGGAAGACTGAGAAGCCAATGATAATGGCTCTGGGATTAGTCCCTATTGCATGTGCTGGCTTTTGAGGATCCTATTCTATTTGGATGCATACCTTCCTAAGCCTGAATAGAGGGGGAGGGCCTTGAACTTCCCACAGGGCATGGTAACCTGCCCTCTCTTAGGACTGAAGGGGGAATGGGGAGGGTGAGTGGGGGAGCAGGAGGGAAGTGGCAGGATGGGAGGAAGTGCAAAGTTTGAATGGTGTTATTTATAAAGTAATAAAAAAATTAGCCAGTAAATAAAAGAGAGAGAGAGGAAAGAGAATGTGCTCTGCTAAAGAAGTAAATAGTGAGCAGAGAAGTCACGGAAAGGGTTATGATTTCATCACCACATAAAGTAAAATGGAAAGAGAAAATTTAAATATTTTTATAACAGTAAAATGACTGATATGCAGCCTCCAAATTTCAAAACTGTTCTTTCTTGCCTCATACAAAGGACTAAATAAGAAGAAAAGAAAAACTCAGTAGAAAAGAACCTCCACTTTTTTAAAGTCAAGAACTCATCACCCACCATTTACATATGGATTTTATGCTTTTCAAAAACTCCATTTCCCAATCCCAGAGTAACTCTGGATGTGGTACCATGCAACAACATGAAAGTACTCTGAAAGGGCTAGATACAAATTCACAGAATGTTCTAGGGTGGACAGGGAATGGAGCTTTTGTTTCTGACAAAGCCCAGCTTCAGATGCCAAGCTGTTTGGTTGGCCTCACTTCATGAAACTGCTTCTTTGATGCATTTTATTCACTGGGGTTTCTTGAAAGGAAGCTTGCATCAATGTCCAAGGCAGTGTATGTCCCTAATGATTGTGAAAATATTCACGAGTGAATAAAGGGAAAGGTGACCATAACACTTCTTTTTCAAAGTGAAGACTGAAGAATGGCACATCTAGGAGGAAGTTCATTGTACTTTCATCCTAATAGTCTGTGATAATGTTACATGTTGATGTAAGTGTCACGTAAATATTTTGAAGCTTCAGAAAATGTGTCTTTTATTTTTATCCCATGTCAAATTGAAATTCCCCATGTTGCATGTTTACTTAATTTATTATACTTTCATTCATTTAATTAAGCCTTTGATTCTTCAATAAATGCCTATTCCCTCCCCCAAAATGGGCAAAACAGAAGAGTTAACTTCTCATAAATTTAAATCATCTAACATCAAAAACCATAGCAGTGTTATTTATAGTAACCAGAACCTGGAAACAACCTAGATTTCCCTCAACTGAAGAATGGATAAAGAAAATGTGATATGTTTACACAATTGAGTAATACTCAGTTATAAAAAAGAATGACACCATGAAATTTCCCTAAGAAGGGAATATAGAGGAGATCTCCTGGGTAAACTGGTGGTGGGGGCATGGTTGGGAAGATGGGAATATGAGGGATTTGGTTGGGAGCATTGGAGGCAGGATGGAAGTGTAGAGTAATGAAGAGATGTCTTGATGGGCAGCATTTCAGGGTTAGGGAAAAACCTGGTGCTAAGGAAAATCCAAAGAATACACAAGGTTGAACTCAACTAAGACTCCTAGCAGTAGTAGAGAGGGTACCTGAACTGGTCATCTCCTGTAATCAGATTGGTGACTATCCTAACTGTCATCATAGATCTTTCATCAAGTAACTGATGAAAACAGACAAAGAGATTCACAGCCAATGCTGGACTGAGCTCTGGGAGTACTGTTGAGTAGAGGGAATAGAAATTGTATTAACCTGGGGGGAGGTCAAGATCATGAGAGGAGAACCCACAGTGACAGCTGACCTGAGCTCATGGTAACTCAAAGACTCTGGACCTAGGGAGCCAGCATGGGCCCAACCTAGGCCCTCCCCATGTGTGTGACCATTGTGTAGCTTGATCTGTTTGTGGGGCTTCTGGGAGTGGATCAAGACATGTCCCTGGCACTTGAGGTACTCTTTGATAATGTATTCCCCATGTTGGGTTGCCTTGCCCAACCTTGATGTAGGGTGAGGAGCATGGCCCTATGTCAGCTTGAAGTGCCTTGCTTTGTTGACATCCATAGGAGGCCTTCCCCTTTCTTAATGGAATCAGAGGAGGAGTAGATGGTGGGAGGAAGGGGCCGATGGACAAGAGGAAATGGGATAAGAAAGAGAGAGAGAGAGAGAGAGAGAGAGAGAGAGAGAGAGAGAGAGAGAAAGAAAAAAGAAAGGCAGGAATGAAGAAAGGAAGGAAGTATATTAGAGAGAGGGGGAAATCTTGTATAATGAAATTGCTATAAAACCATTTGACCCCCCGCTTTTTATTTTGATTAGAAGACTCTTAATAGCTGCTTCGAATTCAGTAAGGGTTATCTGGTCTTGATTTAACTTTGGTAATTAGTACTATTGAGATTATCCATTTCTTTTGGATTTTCCAGTTTGGTGGAGTACAGCTTTTTAAACTATGATCCAATGGTTCTTGGATTTCCTAGGTATCTGTTGTTTTGTTCCCTTTTCATTACTGATTGTACTAATTTGGATATTCTCTCTCTGTCTTTAGTTTGATAAGAGTTTGTCTAACTTATTTGACTCTCAAAGAAAGAACTCTTTGTTTCATTGATTCTTTGTACTGTTCTCTTTCTATAGTAATATATTATTTATATTTTGATAAATAAATCTTGCCTGAAGACCAGAGGCAAAGCTAAAGCCACTAAAAGTTGGGCAATAGTGACAAACATTCAATCTCAGGATTTGGGAGACAGTCAGATGGATCTCTCTGAGTTCAAAGCCACCCTGGGATATACAAGAACAATGTGGACACAGTTCCAGGTGGTGGTGGCTTACAACTTTAATCACAGTCCTAGGGAGTCACACAACTTTAATACCAACACTAGAGAGAATATAAAATGGGAGAGGAAAGAGGCTTAGTACTTAGTTTGCAGTCACCCAGCCTTGGTAGAGGTAAGACTTTTCTCATGAATCAGCTGCTTTGTTTTCGTGGTTTGGGGGTTGAACCCCAATTTCTATCTCTGGGATTTATTATTCATGCTACATCTTTATTTTTGTTTTATATTTATTTTTCTCATATATTACATCTATACTGAAGGTTTCCCTCTCTCTACTCCTCCCATTTCCCTTCTGCCCCTCTTCCCAGATCTGTTTCTCCTCCATTTCCATTTTAAAAAGTGCAGGACTTCCAGGGATATCAACCAAATAGGGCATAGCAAGTTACAATAAAGGTAGGTACATACCCTTATATTAAGGCTGTAAAAAGCAACTCAGTAGGAAGAAAAGGGTTCCAAGAGTAGGCAAAAGAGTCAGAGATAAAAGAGCACCAAGCTACATACTGATTACATCCTTCAGTTTGATTAGCTCTTGCTTGAGTGTGCTTACTTCTTTTTGTTCTAGAGCTTTCAGGTGTGCTGATAAGTTGTTAGTATGAGATCTCTCAATTTTTTAAAAAAATGTAGGCATTTAGTAGTATGAAAAATATTCTTAGCTCTGCTTTCATTGTGTTTGGGTGTGCAGCAAATTCAGTTTTACTGAATTCTAGAAAATCTTTAATTTCTTCCTTGGCCCAGTGGTAATTCAGCAAAGGGTTGTTAAGTATTCATGAGTATGAAAGCTTTCTGTTGTTTCCCATATCTGGATTTAATCTGTGGGTGGTGGTCTGATAGGATGTAGGTGGTTATTTCAAATTTCTTGTATTTCTTGAGACTTGCTTTGTGTTACGCATATAGTCTACTTTGGTGAAAGTCCCATGAGGTACAGAGAACAAGGTATACCCTTTTGTATTTGGGTAAATGTTCTGTAAACATCAGTTAGATCCATTTGGTTTATAGTATCTGTTAGTGACAGCATTTATCTGCTTAGTTTTTGTCTGGATGACCTGTCCTGTGGTGAGATACTGACATGTCTCATCAGTATCCCACTCTCAGTGTGTGGAGGACAGTATGTGATTTAAATTGAGTAGTGTTTCTTTTACAAACTTTGATGACCTTGTGTTTGGGACATAGATGTTAAAACTCGAAATGTAATCTTGGTGAATTTTCCCTTAGATGAATAAGGAGTGTCCTTTCTCCATCTCTTTTTATAGTTTTGGTTTGAAGTCTATTTTGTTTGATGTTAAAATGGCTACACTAGTTTATTTCTTAGGTCCATTTTTATAAATATATTTTTCCGACCCTTGTACCCTTGATGTTGAGGTGCGTTTGAAACTATTGATACTGAGAGATTTCAGCAAGTAATGATTGTTTATTCCTGTTATTTTATTCACATGTGTGTACATGTGTGTGTATATGTGTGATTTTGATTTTGTTATATAAGATTATCTATTTCCTGTGTCTTAATGATGTATAGTTAACTTCCTTAGGCTAAAGTTTTCCTTCTAGTACCTTCTGTAGGGCTGGACTTTTAGATAGATATTGTTTAAATTTGGCTTTATCATGGAATTTCTCATTTTCTCCATATATGGTGATGGAAAGTTTTGCTGGGTATTCTGAGCTAGTATCTGTGGTCTTCTAGAGACTGCAGTACATCTTGGTTCTTCTGGCTTTTAGAGTCTCACAGAAAAATAAGGTGTAATTCTAATGCCTCTGCCTTTATACGTTCCTTGGTCTTTTCTCCTTTAAGTATGTAATATTCTTTGCTCTGTTTGTTTAGTACGTTATTTGTGGTAAGGGAACTTTCTTTTTTGTTTCAATCTGTTGTTGTTCTGTATGCTTCTTGTATATTTATAGTCATCTCATTTGTTCAGAAAATTTTCTTCTATGATTTTGTTGAAAATATTTCTTGAGCCTTTGAACTAGAATTCTTTTCCTTCTATTACTATTATTTTCAGGTTTGGTCTTTTCATACTTTTCATATTTCCTGGATGTTTGTATCAGAGATTTTTTAGATTTAACCTTTTCTTTAACTGATGTATCCATTTCTACTGTCATATCTTCAATGCCTGAAATCCTGTCTTCCATCTCTTGTATTCTATTGGTGAAGTTTACTTATATAGTTCCTGTTCACATTTCTAATTTTTTTATCTCTGGAATTCTCTCAGTTTGTGTTTTTTTATTGCTTATATTTCCATTTTCATGTCTTGAACAGTTTTATTTATTTCCTTCAACTGTTTCTTATTTCCCAGATTTCTTTAGGGGATTTATTAATTTCCTCTTTAAGGACTGCTACCATCTTCATATAGTTAGATTTAATGTCTTTTCCCTGTGCTTCAACACTGTTGCAATAGTCAAGACCTGCTATTGTAGGGTATCTGGGTTCTAGTGGAGACATATTTACTGTATTGTTACACTGATGTCTAGGCATCTGAGCTTGGTACAGTTGTAGGTCTGGTTTCTCATTCCTGGGCTTGTCTTTGTTCCTTGGTTTCTGTTTCGTCTCTGGACTTTTGGAGAGTGTGGTGACTATGATTTGCCTGCTTGCTCAGATGACATTTTTACAGTAAATCTTGGTGGTCTTTTTATGATGGGACACAAGGACGAGTTGGGAAGAAAGGAAGGAAGGAAAGAGGGAGGGAGGGAGGGAGGGAGAGAGAGAGGGAGGGAGAGAAGAAGGAAAAAAGATTAGGGGAGAAGGTCTTTGTGAACTGTTGGGGATGGGGTCAGAAAGGAAGAAGAATCCACAGTGTATTTCCTGCTAGATTTGTGGATGAGAATGTGGGGAATTGGATCTCAGGAGCACAGAAGAAGTTTGGTTTTGCCTTTAGCCTATTTGTTGCCCTAGAAGGAGAGGTCCTTGGATTAGCAGGGTGTGCCTGCTGTTATTGGGGCCTTGGCTTCCAAGGGATTTATGTAGGGACATTCTGTGGGATTCACAGATGTGAGTGGGCGTGGGCTTAGCTGGTTTCCTCTTGAAGCAATTTGGGATGAGATTGGGAGATTGTATCAAGGACAAGAGACTGTCTGTGGGAAGCCTAACTCAACATGCTTTTAAAAAAAGTATCCATACTTGTTGCTTATAATCATCTTTAGCTTTAGAAGAAAGAAAATATATATTATTAAATTTTTGGTAAAACAATAGTTTTCTATGGTCTGCCTGCAACAAAATTTATGCAGTAAATATCTTTTAAATTCAAGAATTTGAATGATTTCAAGTGAGAATTATTGGGTCTACTATATTTCAGATAAGCAGTACTATTGGAGATATATTTTAGCTTTTTGTTTGGAATCTATCTATCTTACATTCTTTGATAAAACCAGGCTTAGAGTAATAGGAAATTGCATGAAGTTTTGGTTATCTCTTAGTACCCAAAATTAACTATGGCATTGTTTATAGTAAAAAGAAAAATAATAAGCTAGAGAATAAAACAAATTATTTTAATGCAGCCATGACTGCTCCAGGGTAGTAAAAAGAAATATCTCAGATAGTGAGGACTTAGGGAAAATATTTATTTATTTGAGGACTAGACTTTTTCTATCTGAGGGGTTAATAAGGAAACATATGCTATCTAATGGCAACTTAAGACAAATGAACAAGCACACACTTTCCTGTTGGTAACCTCCTTTGCTTTATCTTGAATAATCGTTCCTTCTTGACAATCTCTCTACACAGTCACATCTCTTTACATACAGTTACATATCTCTCTTTCTATACATATATCTCTCTCCTGCACAACTATACATCTCTACACACAGTTACATCTCTTTCCCTAGCTACATCTACCTTCTACACAGCTACACATCACTATACACAGTTATACCTATTTTCACACAGTTACTTTCTCCACAAATTTCTCTATACTTTATCCACACAGCTACATACCTTCCCACTTCTTTACACTGCCATATCTCTCACCTCTCCTACTCCTTCTTTGCACTTCTCTGCACATAGAGCTTCTTATTCCTACCAATACAAACGTACATACTTCTCTCATGCTTCTTCATCTCTCACATTTCTTTCTCTAAACACACACACACACCTCTGTCTAGCTCTTTACACAGCATTTCTCTACATAGCTCTACATATTTTCTCTCTCAGTCAAACTCTATACAAGTATATGTTACATTTTCAGGATATGACACATTCTCTTAACACAGAATAAGTCACATAGGTTTTCTTAGGCTATGATGTCATATTGACCAACCAGTGAGGAATGTTTGGCCATGTATATAGCTCTTTCTCAGAAAGAAAAAGACATTGAAATTCATAACTTAAACCATAAAGACTTACTTGGTTAGTTGGCTAAATCTTGAGGTTGGGAGTATATGCAGAAAGTCCATTGCTGAAAAAGTTATGTCTACTAAAGTTGCTTCAAGCTCTGACCTTGAGTCAGCAATCAACACCTGGGAAATTGGCCTCATGTATATGTCTCTAGGGGCAACCAGATATTCATCTCCAGGGCAACCAGTTTGCTTTGAATTTGTTCTGAAGTCTAAAATTATCTGCTTTGTGATTGTGAATACTATTACTTTCCTAGTCAGTCTAAATAATGAAAATATTTTAGTATTACTTCTAGACATCAAAATTATATGGTTAAGAAGAAAATCATTTTCCTGACCATGCACAGCTATATATCCTCAACAGATAGAATATTTTCAAGAGATAAATACACAAGCACTGGGAATACACCCATAGTTGTTATTAGGGAAGGAATCTGGTGACACATGAGAGAAATTATGGACAGAAGCAACAGGTCATTTACAGTCAGTAACTCTATGATTTTCCAAGTGGGACTCCCCATCAGGCAGTCATTTGTCTGGTGGGTCGACCTGCTGAAGACTAGTTATTACCTGCTGTGTACTCCCATGGCCACATGTAAAGCCATTGCTACTGCAATATGAGTGACTAGAAATTTTTAGGCTACTGAGTGTCTGGTGTTTATGATCAGACTAAGTCAAATATTACAGGCATGAGGTTTTTTGTTTGTTTTGCTAAACTAACAATCAAAAACTCAATACCTTAATAACTAAACTTTATTTTTTTTTTACTATTTCATATTCCCTCAAGATCAGCCAAGATCAGCCAAGGAAATTCCCATATCCCTACTGATAGAGCAATCACTCTCTGCCACATTGGCTCCCAGTGGCAAAGTGAAAAATCAAACAGGGCTAAGTGTAGTCTATCTCTTCAGACTTTCTCCTGTAAATCTTCACCTCACCTCTGCTCCTCTTTCACTAGCACAAACTATCACAGTTAAAAGTGGTTTTGAACATTCATCAGGTATAATCTTAAGAAACAAAGACAATATTAAAGTAAGTATGGAAGAAGCTAATGCCATTGTCTTTTAATCACAAACTTGTTCTTACAGCCCATATATAGACAATTAACTATGCTCTCTAAGGAAAAGGACATCCAAGCGCCTCTCAGATATACCTGCTCAGGGTTTGGGATCTCTGATGGATACCTAGGAGTTTCTTGATTATACCTGTATTGTTCCTTTAATTTTGGACACCTGTACAGTATTTTCCATATTTGCTATTAGTCTTTAAAAAATTGAGTATTCAGCCAGGTGGTGGTGGTGCACGCCTTTAATCCCAGCACTCGGGAGGCAGAGACAGGCGGATCTCTGTGAATTCGAGGCCAGCCTCGTCTACAAGAGCTAGTTCCAGGACAGGCACCAAAAGCTACAGAGAAACCCTGTCTCAAAAATCAAAAAAGAAAGAAAGAAAGAAAGAAAGAAAGAAAGAAAGAAAGAAAGAAAGAAAGAAAGAAAATTGAGGATTCAGCAACTTGCTACAGTGTATTCATATATGTATTACCATAAAAAATAGAATAAATACTTGAAATATCAGAAGCAATTTAATAGTAAGACATCATTGTCTATGTTAACCAAATAATCATGCTTTAAAAGGGGAAAAGAAACCACAATATCAGACACTGCTGTTGGTCATTTGGAATTTAAATATGAAATTTCATCTGGATGCTGGTTTCAAGAATGAAATAAACACACTCATATTATATAGATGGTAACAAACCACAGCCTTCATTACTACTGATGACATAAACTACATCTTCTTCACTTTGCCAGTAGCTGGTGGAGCCAACATAAAACCCAAAATTTGATAGATGATTAGCCTTGATTTGTCTTAGAAACACTGTAGCTATCAGAAATAGTTTGTTTACAGGGGTATAGCCAAGCCAATATTACTTTTATTTATTCAAATAATAGGTTCCCTGATCAGAAAAAAAAGAACAACCCACCAGGTCTTTATTATGTTACATTGGCCCATTTGTCAGTCCAAGGTTCTGGAGCCAGGGAACCTCAGGCAGGCATCTTCTGTAAGGTCAGGGCCCAGGACTCAGAAGTCTTCAACTATAGCAGCAAAAAGTTATAATTTGGATGTTTCACAAATATTGTGGATAAATAATGAGAGATTAGACTATTTCTGATGGAACATGAAAAAATAAACTCCAGAATTTATAGGGATAATGTTTCAGCAGCATTGAATCAGTATTGGTCATTATTGCTATATAATGTATATCAAGTTGGATCTTTGTTCAATGTAAGTAGGCACTCTGAAGGGCAGATCAGCAAGAAATCTCAGAATTTTTTGTTAGAAACATCTCATCTTTCTCTGTAACCTTTTAATAGCATCTCTGATATCCTTGTTCCTCAGACTATAAACCAAAGGGTTCAACATGGGAATCACCACAGTGTAGAAGACAGACGCAAATCTATCTAAGCTGGAGGAGCCACCAGAGCTGGAACTCAAGTAGACAAAGACACTGGAGGTGTAGAATAGGGAAACGACTGTCAGATGAGAAGCACAGGTATTGAACGCCTTGGACCTGCCCTTAGCTGAAGTGATCTTCATGATGGACAAGACAATATAGCCATAGGATATCATGATAGCTAAGGCGTTTGCAAACCCAAACAACATTGACAATATGGCAAGCAGGACCTGTGCAAAGAAAGTATCAGTAGAGGACAGATTTAACAGCTGGGGCATGTCACAGAAGAAATGTCTGATGACATTAGGTCCACAGAAGTGGAGCTGCAGCAAGGCACATATCTGAGATAAAGAACCTATGAGCCCTGCTGTGTAGCTTCCCATCACCATGCGAGCACACAGGGTAGGTGACATTATTGATGAGTAAAGCAGTGGGTTGCAAATGGCAGCATACCTGTCATAGGCCATGGCTGTCATGAGGCAAGATTCGCTCAGTCCCATAGTGGAAAAGATGAAGTATTGAACTACGCAGCCCACAAAACTGATAGTTTGATTTTCCTGGAAGAAGTTGGAAAGCATCTTGGGGACGGTTGAGGTGATGTAGCAGAGGTCTATAAAGGACAGATTACTGAGGAAGAAATACATTGGGGTGTGGAGGTGGGAGTCCATCCTTATTAAAGCAAGAAAAGACAAGTTCCCGGTCAGCGCTGTAATGTAAAGTATGAGAAATATAACAAAGAGCAGGGCTGTGATTTGGGGCAAATCTGAGAATCCCAGGAGGATGAACTGGTTGATCTCAGTAATGTTTCTTCCTCGAGTCATTGCTTCCATGATCCTAGTATCAGAGAGGAGAAAAAGAACACATGATTGGGTCAAGTGAAATAGTAGCATTTTCTGAGTCTTGCTCCAGTGAGCTTGGAGGAGATGAAACGCTCCATTGTCTTTCTGCAGAAAAAGTCCCAGCATTTCTTCTCTAGCTGACAATGTATTTTCCAGATCTTAGCTGATTCATGTAATGTCATGAGGATTAATAAACATATATTTAAAAGATTGACTGGAAATATTTATTAAAGCACCCACGAACTGCTGAGATTATGAAAAAGAAGGCAGATGTCATTGATTGTAATAAAATGGTTTCAGTGTCCACTGACACTTCTAGGTGTTACTGCTGCATCATATTCGTGATGGTGTAGGTGGCATTATTTCAGAATAAACCTGAAAATGTTTGATATCACAGATTACGACGTTAGTAGTTTTGTTACTTTTTCCTTTAGGAAAAGTAACCCTATTTATAAGATTTTCTCAAATTATTTTGTGAATATATTTAATACAATATCTTGAAAGTAGCCTGGAGCACAATATAATTGTGATGGAGTTACGCATGACAAATAAAATTTTGGAATAAATCTTGTGGAAGCCCACATATGAAACACCCAATTTTGAAATAGTGGTTTATTCTCGGCACTAAGGAAGGAGTATATCAATTTTACAGTGTTTTTGTTTCTTGAACAGCAACACAGCAGGAAAATGGTTAAAGGCTCAGAATTAGAAGGTCAGGCCTGATGCTCCCTTATACTACAATTTTGTTTAAAGTGCTTAAGAAAACTACAGTTGCTCTTTTCCTAACAAAGTGAGCACCAGTGTCTTGAACCCTGAGTTTACTGGGAGGGTTATGGGCATCCCCAAACACTGAATTAAAGGGGTAAATTCAGAGAAACTATTCATCATCAAACCCACCAGCTGCAATAGCTTTCATCATTTTCTTTAATTGCACTCTGGTAACATGGGCAGACAAACTTCAATGTATTCTCTGTAGCCCACCATTTAAAGAAGAGAATGGGAAAGATGTGGATTCTTATTTTTATTCCCAGTAAGATTTTTCTTGATAACTTTACAATTTGTCAAAGGAGAAACTCTGAATATACTCACTCTCTTTAATAGATATGTTCCCTGTATTCACCATCTCTCCAGACAGAGAAGGATAGCTGACTGATAGAAATCTTGAATGGAGACTTAACTAGGTACACGGAGCTAATCAAGATGTTTCTCAGTGCTGGCCTGATAAAGATTCCATCTGTTTGGGGCCTGTGAGACAGAAAACCAGGTGAAGTTGATAATGTTGCTGCATAACAAATGGTTCAAGTTAGAGAAGCCAGAAGGCTGACATTCAGACCCACACAATCTGCACCTATTGTGTGCACTCCAGTATCTGTGCTGTCATCCTGTTGACTGCAGACTGCCAGGACAATGAAGGAGAACAATCAAAATCTTTTGAAGCCTTTCAAAAGGGGAAAGAAATTACATGAGGACAGGGCCCTATCATTAACACTTACTTTGTCTCTAGCTAAACAAAAATTATTAATCAAGCCACATATTTCAGCAGAGATCAAATTATTATCTTTAAAGCAGAATTCTTAAAAAGAAAAATAAAATATAAACATCCTAAAAAATGAGAAATAGGGAAACAGACAAGCATGTTTTGATCTCAGTCAACTTTCCTGGTAGAAAGTAATTTTGTTTTGGTTAAGGTCTCTGTGACTCTCTTGCACTGCTGCCTGGGTTTACACTCACTGTTTCATTTGTCATTAGATGACACCCTTATCCTCCTAACACCAGAGAGCAAACAGAAAGTAATGGATTCCACAGCCAGATATTTTCCAATTCAGCATTCATCTCACACCCCAGATTTATGTTTGAGATAATTCTATTCACCAAAGGTCAGAAATCTTAGTTAAGAGAGAGAGAATGACATTCAGGGCAAGGAAATGAGAGAGAGGTGAGGGAGTATGGATGGGTGCATTAATTTTTAAAAGTGCAGTCCCACATAGGTTCTACTGTTAAAACTACATGGGTCTTGAGATATCACAGATTCCACCTTTCAAGTCTTGACTTTTATTTCCAACTCCAGTACTGGAAGAAGACATGGATCTTGTGGAAGGTTCAAACTGTCTATTTATCTTCCTATATATCTTCCAGTTGAGCATGATTGCTTTCTTAAGTGGCTACTTTTGACCATGGACTTAGCTGTCCACTCACATTAAGTGAGACAGAAACAGAGATCCTGTTGAGACTAAGATGGATCGAAAAAGCCAATTATAGGCAACACACTATAGACACTTGCTCTCTGGTGTAATGGTTGCCAGGGAGATTTCTCTAGTGATTTCAGGCCCACTTTGTCATTTTGTATCAATTCTCTACTTTCCTCTGGTCCTATAATGATCTCAGGGTTGTTACTCTACCAACCTTAGAGCTATATGTGCTAGAAAGGACATAGGAAATCTTCTAGTACCAAAAGTCTCAACTTTTAGCTTACAATCACGAGGTTAGAGATATTATAGAGTTGACTCACAATGGCACAGTTGGCTAGTTGCAAAGCTTGAAACAATCAGTTGCAGTTGCTTAAACTACCTTGTTCACAACACATTTCTAAAGGAATACAAGCATTTGTTTTCTGAAATACATAACCTAAATCAATCTCCCTAACAATATTATTTCCTATACACATGAGAGGAAATAACAGACCGAGGTGTGCCTTAGTTCTTCTTCATCACACTTGTGACTTAGTATAATCATGGCTTAGAATTCTGCTGTCACAGAACTCAGAATTCTGGCTTTGTCACTTACAGCTTGTGTGACTTTGTTAGCCTTTTCAAGCCTCACTGCTGTCATTCACTAAATGGAGCTAACAGCCATTACTAGTTCATAGAGAGCTCTCACAGAGAGTCTAACGCTTGGTAAGCGGTATGTGCTTCTAGTTCTAGCTCATAATTAAGGATGAAAAGAATCCTTCATTATGAAAATCTACCTCTTCATTTAGAGGTGAGGCCATACGGATGTTCCTGTGTCCACATTCATATTCATGTCCATTGTATTGCCAATATTCTGATCTTGCTCATTTAAGCATATTGTTGAGAAATCATAGGTGCAGTTTCCCTGTCATATATAGGGGACAGGATTCATTAACTCATTAACTCTGCTTGTTGGTCCTTACAATCTTTCTGCCCTTTCCTATTTGATTTTTTCTGAGCCTTAGGTTTAGGGTTTGCTTTGCAGATGTGCCCATTGGGGTTGTGCACCCACACAGGGGCTTTCACATATACATATGTATATACAGTAGCAGTAATAAAGAAGAGATCATGAATTTTGGAGGCAGGGTGACACTGGAGGAGTTGTAATGGGGAAAATAAAGGGAGTAATGTAGATGAAGTGCCCATGTATGAAATTCCTATAAGAACTATTAAAAATGTAAAATTCTAGGTCAATTCTCTGAACTTTGTTGCTTTAATTGGAGGGGATTTTGAATGTGAAAGGGACTGTCCATCATTATCTTAGCTACTGGTGAGGCAGGCAGTCTCGGTTTATCTGCTTTAGCCACACTTAATTATAGGGGAAAATGAGTGGATGCAGTATGTTAATAGTCTAATTCTTGTTGTTAGGTGAGTCCTTTTATATCCCTTGATTAGGATTAAGGTGATTCAGTTATTTAAACTAAGCAGATGTCCCTTTTTATAAAATTTGATGCAGATTTTTAGCTGTGCAGTTTACTGAGATACATACATTAGCAAAATGACTAATATAGTAAAGGCAAGTAGCATAGCCATCATCTTACAGAATACCCAGTTTATTTTTATGGAAAGCACAGCAAAATTATGCAGCAAAATCCTGATGTTTAGCACAATTTAACAAAAGCTATAATACATTCAATTTTTATATTCCTTTAAGAATTTCATTTATGTATAATATTATACATAATATATATTTATATATGGAGACATTTATATTTCACTGTGTCTAATAAGTACTGTCTGTATCAGCAGGGGTATGGAGCTATCCCCTGCAACATGGTGCCTACAAGGTGCCCACAACCACCATTAATCCCCAACAGCTCCTCAGCTAGGGCTGTTGCCTCAGGAGCTCCCCTTCTATCCATGATGGAGCTTTGACCAGCTTGATCTTGTATAGGTCTTCTGCAGGTAAGCACAGAGTGCATGCAGACAATGGCCACTCCACTTTCAGAATTCAGCGGCTCATAGCACTCCTCCCATGCTCTAGCTCTTACATTCCTTTGCTCACTCTTTCACAATGGGCTCTGAGCCTCAGGAGAGTTGATACAGATATTCCTGTGAGGGCTGGGCACTCACAGGCACTTGTCATCACTTAGATCAGCCTCTGCTTTATCCATTGCCGCTGAAATAGGAAGCTCCTCTATCCAAAGTTCATCATTATCTTAGCTACTGGTGATGCAGGCAGTAATGTCTGCCCAGATGTCTGATAATAAACATAAATATTTATAAGATAGTTTGACAACATGACCAGTTTTTGAAAATGAAAGTAGGTTCCCCTCTAGGGCCTATGATATCCCTAGCTGTGGGATTTTGTACAGTGTTATAGTTCTAGGCATGCAATCAATTTTGTGGAATTCCAATCAGGAAAGTGGCTGGTTACTCCCATAATAGTCCTGCCAGTATTGTACTAGTAGAGACATGTCTGACAGAACAGTACTGAATGTACCATAATAACATCAACCATGTTGGGAGTCAGACAGATCCAAAACTTTTCCAGAGGTCTTAATGAAAGGACAAAGAGAATGCTAATTCTGTGTCGTTGCTCAGGATTAGATCTGGCAAGGTCTGGTCGGGACTAGGGGCAGGGCCTTTAAGATTTTAAGATTTTGATCCCTGGGACCCAACTTTCACTGTTAATGGGCTGTGGTTATTAGTCTTCAGGCATTTGTCTGAGGTATACAGTATTCTCTTTGCCAACGTAGTTTGCCTTAGATTTTTGCTCACCATGGCCCATGCGCCCCCCCATCAAATAATATATAAGATGCTGTAAGTCCTCATAGAATGACTGACCTGAGTCATCAGCTCATGTAGACCTCTGGATCACAGTTTTCTGTCTTCTTTATTTTCTCCTCGTTTTTCTCCTTGGCACATCACTGTTTGAGACCCTTATTCCTCCAGGTTTAGGTCAACTATAATTGTCATGAGTCATCAGATCATGGAATACTCTTGATCCCAGCCATCTGTCTTTTTTTATCTTCTCTTCAGGGATCCCCCCGATACCTCACTTTTTGGGACCCTATTCCTCCAGGTTTAGGTCAACTGTAAGTGTCACGTTTTGATGTAAAAACTGATCCAAAATAGCCCTTTATTTCTGTTGTAGCTTTTGTCAAGTATGTTGTCAAAGCAACAAAAAATCCAGTGCTATATAGAGGTATGGTCTATCTTCCTCCATAGAACTACTTGAGCACAACATCTGGAGAAAATTAACCTACTGAGAAAAGATGAGAGAAGACAATGGTTTTATTCTTCAGGAAATAGACAGACTGTTCATTCTTCTTCCTGTTATACAGCTGGCCATATATATGACCTTGAGTCAGGAAGGGTGAATGTGTTTCTGTCTTCAAATCACCAACTTCAAAAAATATTCCAGAATCAACATTATTATTCTATATTTGAAAATAAACACTATTTAAATGAGCCTAATTCTTATATATTCTAAAACATCTTAATATTATACAATGCTGTGACTGGTTTGCAAACATCTGAACTCCCAGAAATAGGAAAAATTAGCAAAATACCTTTTGTATGACAAAACAGGGTGATTCTGCCTTAGTTCATTTTTGCTATTCACTCAATGCTTGAAAAAGCCCAAATCTTGTTAGGAATCACCTGTCAAATGAGAATGTGGGAGTAGACTCCCTTTTCTTCCTTTTGTATTGATTGAATTAGTTCCTTAGCAATTTCTTACATGTATGTAACAGATTCTGATTACTTTATGCCCTCTTTTATCTCTCTACCACCCCTATCAGCCCCTACTCTTCACTTGAAACCCTTTCCTTACATTCATTGTCTTTTTGTCTTGTTTTGTGACCAACTAATTTGACCAGGGTCATTTGTGTGACTGTGAGTTTGGAACTACACATTGGTGCATTGTGGATTTACCCTTTGATAAACAACTGAAGACAATGACTGTTCCTCCTCTAGAATATATCAATAAACAATAGTTTCACAGGGAAGGCAGGACTTCTTGGGCCCCTCCATCAGCTATTATTGACTATTGACAGCCTCAGTCTTGTGCAAGCTCAGTGTAGGCAACTACAGCTGCTGTGATACCTTGATTATAACGATTGTGTCATACCCTGGAGGTAACATTTTTCAGCTCTTCTATTGATCATTTTCTGGCTCACATATTCTTTCACCTTTATCTTCTGTGAGGTTCTCTGAGCCACAGAGGGTATATTGTTTAACATCTGTTGAGAAGGAGCTTGCACTGTTCTAAAATGAGGAGTGACTGATCATTCTGTAACTGCCTTTCTTCTTCCATGGAGACAGAGAAATATCAATGTCATGGGAATGACATCAATGTCACGTGGAATCAGGTGTTCATAGATGTGTGGATTTATATAAGGGTCTTCAATTTGATTTCATTGGTCTTGCTGTATGTTGTTATGCCAAAGGCTGTTTTCCTTTCCTTAGCTCTGTGGTAGAGTTTGAAGTCAGGGATTGTAATGCTTCTAGAAGTTCCTTTATTGTACAGGATTGTTTTGGCTATCCTGGGTTTTTTGCTTTTCCATATGACATTGAGTATTGTTTTCTTGAGGTCTGTGAAGAATTTTTCTGGGCATTGCATTGAATCTATAGATTGCTTTTGGTAATATTGTCATTTTTACTATGTTAATTCTACCCACTTAAGAACATGGAAAACCTTTTCACATTCTGGTGTCTCTTTGACAAAAAAGCAAAAAATATAAAATGGGAAAATGAAAGCATATTCAATAAATGGTACTAGCATAACTGGATATCAACATGTAGAATAATGAAAATAGATTCATATCTATTGCCCTGCACAGGACTCAAGTCCAAATGGATCAAAGACCTCAATGTAAACCCAACTACACTGAACCTCACAGAAGAAAAAGAGGGAAGCACACTTGAACACATCGGCACAGGAGACCACTTCCTAAATATAATCCCAGTAGCACAGACACCGAGAGCAACCATTAATAAATGGGGACTCCTGAAACGGAGAAGCTTCTGTAAACCAAAGGACACAGTCAACAAGACAAAACAGCAGCCTACAGAATGGGAAAAGATCTTCACTAACTCCACATTGGACAGAGGGTTGATCTCTAAAATATACAAAGAACTCAAAAAATTGGTCATCAAAAGAACAAATAATCCAATAAAAAATGGATTACAGACCTAAACAGAAAACTCTCACCAGTTAAATCTCAAATGGCTGAAAGACATTTAAGGAAATGTTAGCCACGTGGCTTGGTACCTTTTTTGGTGAGGCAGTCACATCTTGCTTCTTCTGTGGCTGGGTAATGACTGCAGACCCAAGCTTTCCTCTTCCCAGAATTCTCCTGTTCTTGTTGCCCCACCTCTACTTCCTGCCTGGTTGTCCCACCTATACTTCCTGCCTGGCTACTGGCGAATCAGCCTTTTATTAAAATACAATTGACAGGGTACAAACCATTGTCCCACAGCAGCCAGTAGCCAGGCAGAAAGTATAGGTGGGACGAAAAGACAGGAAGTAGAAGCAGGGTGATGAGATCAGGAGAATTCTGAGAAGAGAAAAGGGTCAGTCTGCAGTCATCATCTAGACATAGAGAAAGCAAGATGAGCCTGCCTCACTGATAAAAGGTACCAATCCACGTGACTAACACAGACAAGAATTATGGGTTAATGTAAGATGTAAGAGTTAATAAGAAACCTGAGCTAATAGGCCAACCCATTTATGATTAATGTAGACCTCTGTGTGTTTCTTTGGGACTGAACAGTTGTGGGACCAGGTGGGACAGAATCCTCAGTCAACAGTTCTCTACTGTGTTTTTTGAGTCTTTCCCTGAATATATACCTCAGTAATTAGCTCAAGCGACTGGACTGGGGTCTCTTGGGATCTGCCTGTCTCTTTCTCTCTTCCCCAGCAATGGAGTCACAGATATATGCCACTCCATCTAGCTTTTATGTGAATGCTAAGGATGCAAACTCAGATCCTCGTTGTTAGGCTGTAGACACCTTACTGACTGAGCCAAGCCCCTAGCCCCAAACACTTAAACATAAATGCTTTTTAACCATTTGAAACCAATATATACTTTAAACTACTGGAAACAATCTCCTAACAACACCACTTTGTGCATTACCTGGTATGTCCCAGTTGGCTACTTTGTATGCCTAAAATGATTTCATCTCAAACCCTGTGAGATGAGTTCTTGTATTGTATTTGCAGATAAAATGATGCATGCACAATGTTTGATGGCTTTTCCGGGGTGGTACAGCTTGCACAGCAGAGTCACATCCCAGTAAAGGCTATCTGACATCTAAACTCATGTTATCAGTCATTCCTCTAACAACTTCCTGAATTTTCCAATCTATCTTTTAAAAATAGGCCTTCCAGATGTCATATTTTCTTTTTTTAAAAGGATTTATTTTATATGGGTGCAATGGCAAATGCTTTTAATCTCAGCACTTGAGAGTCAAAGGCTGGTGAATCTCTGTTAATTGATACCAGCCTGGTGTACATAGTGAGTTCTAGAGCAGCCAGAGATACCCAGTCTTGAACAACAAACAAACAACAACAACAACAAAAAGAAGCACAGAATATATTTATTTTATTTTATTTTATTTTTTACTGTGTCGTTGTGTGTGTATCAAGGTGTGTGGGTGCCAAAGGAGGCCAGAAGAAGACATCTGATGCCTTGGAGCTGAAGTAACTAATAATTTTGAGCTACCTGGCGTGGATACTGGGAATGGAACATAGGTCCTCTACAAGAGCAGCAAGCACTCAACTGCTGAGTCATTTCTCGGCCCCAGATGTTATATTTTTGTATTAATGAGAACCTGACAGGTCAATAATAGAAGTACAACTATCTTCTTACATTTAGCAAAATTGACACATGGAGTAAAGTCAAGCAGGGTTATTTCTCTAAAATTGGCTCAGTATTCCCTCAGGTTATGTGTTATGTGCATCTAAAAGCTTGTTTTCATGGAAGCTGGAATTACAATTGGCCTAGAGATATGTTCTCTTTTTTTCCTGGAAGAACCTAGAAACATCAGTGCAATGAGAGGGGGAAAGAACAGAACAATTGTCAAGTTTGTTCTATTGGAATTCTCTGAGTTTCCAAATCTCACCACTGCCTTCTTCTCTATATTCTTAGGGATATATCTTATGAGACTATATTGGACTGTGAGCCTCATCACTCTCATCAAATTGGGCACCCATCTACATACACCTATGTATTTTTTCCTCAGCAACCTTACCTTTCTGGATATCTGCTATGTTTCCACTATTGCCCCCAAGATGTTTCTAGACTTCCTCAGGAAGCACATATCCGTCTCCTTTGCAGAGTGCACTATACAGGACTTTTTATCAAGCACTATACTTCTTTTTATCAAGGCTGAGTTTGGCTGAGTGCTGTCTTCTGGCAGTCATGACTTATGACTGCTATACTACCATTTGTAATCCTCTGCTCTATACAGCCATCATGTCCCCTCTCTGTGTGTGCCCATGGTGTTAGGGTCTTGTATCGGTGGGTCCTTTGGTTCATTTATCCAACTGTGAGTCTTGCTTTAGCTTGATTTCTGTGGCCCAAGTATCATCAATCATTTCTTCTGTGACTTGCCCCAGCTGCTGACTCTCTCTTGCTCTGATACCTTTCTCTTTAAAGTCATGGAACCGGGCTCACAGTGATCTTTGGACTCACATCTGTCTTGGTTATCATGGTATCCTATGATTATATCTTTGCTACTATTCTACTATCACATCAGCTGAGGGCAGATCAGAGGCTTCAACACTTGTGCTTCTCACCTGACAACAGTAAACATTCTCAGTTATCTTTGTCTATATGTGTCCTAACTCAGGAGATTACCTGAGTCAAAACAACTTGGCATCTGTCTTATATGCTATTATAATCCCTATGCTAAACCCATTGATCTACAGCCTGAGGAACAAAGAAATCAAAGATTACCTAAACAGATGGAATAAGAGACTCTTTTCCTGATGTTACTAGTTACAGAATTTATTGTAAATTTATAGTTGCTCTACAGGTCTACTACAAACCAGGACAGGCACAAAGCCAAGAAAATGAAAGATCAAGATATGACTGAAACAAACAAACAAATACAAGAAACAAAACCACCAATAAGTTAAAGTGGTCAACCAGTATTTTACTACCTAGTTGTGACAGTGTGAAACTTCATTTTTAACATCCCATCACTACAATGGTCATGGATGGAAGTACTGGTCAGTGTTACCTAGAGACCCACAAGACCAGCAGGCAGGAGGTATTCTAATTTGTCTAGGAGAGGATTACCATAAGTAACTGGAAGATAACATTTAAAACTCTTATTGTGTATGTGTGTTGTGATACTTATATGCATACACATGTGTGCTAGAGTCCTTGTTTATACATGTATGTATGTATGCCAGAGGTTGACTCTAGTATTTTCCTTCTACCTAATGAGACAAAGTCTCTTACTGACGCCAGAGCTCACAGTTTCCACAAGCAAGAGTGTTTGGCCAGTAAGCTCCCAGGTCTTCTTGTCTCCAGCCTGTGCCCTCGGTGCTGGTGTTGCAGATGTGGATCACCATGCTTGACTCATATGTGAATACAGGCTCTAAACTCTGGTCCTCATGCTCGCACTGCAAATACTCTCTGAACCATCTCTCCAGCCAACTTCTTTATTCTGTGTTATTTTAAAGGATATGTTAACACATGGTGCAGGAGAATTGTCCGTATTCTGTCAATCATGTTTTAAATAAATGCTGATTGGCCATTAACCAGGCAGGAAGTATAGGTGGGAAAACCAAACAGGAAGTAGCGGTGGGGCAATGAGAACAGGAGTATTCTGGGAAGAAGGAAGTTCTTTCCCAGTTGTATCCAGACCACGGAAGAAGCAGGATGTGACCTGCCCCGCTGAAAAAGATACTGAGCCATGTGGCTAACATAGATAAGGATAATGGGTTAATATAAGAGCTTATAAGAAGCCTGAGCTAATGGGCCAATCAGTTTATAATCTTCTGAAGACCTCTGTGTGATTTTCTTTGGGGCTAAACAGCTGTGGGAACTGGGCAGGACAGAAACTCCAACAAGAAGGCCCTCATGCTACAAAAACAAAACTGTACCTATTAATGGGGCACTGTACTTTAACATAAGTTTATTTTGTGCTATATAAATAGTGTTAGACCTATTTGTCACTTCAAACATTTGATTTTCTCAAGTTAGTTCTCTCACACTGAACTTGTTCTTTTGCCTTTAGAAATCTTGGGCTGATTTTTTTTTCTTTACAGGTTTACTCAACATATAATTAGCCATACATATAATAGGTTTGCTAACATCATACAGACAGAAACTTGTAGCAGAGATGTGTAATTGTTGGGGGCTGCAGACGGTTGGTCCCTTGACTTTGTTTGCCTGCCTCAGACCCTTGGCCTGCTGGAGTGAACTGAGCAAAACACCTGAGCCTGCAGCTGCTCTGAGCACGAGACCTTGATGGCAGGGGAGTGGGTTCTGATAAGGCCTGCAGCTGAAAGATCCCAAGAACTGGGGCATGGTTATCAGTTAAGGATCCCTATATAAGCTTCCCTGGAGCACAATAAACCTGGCACTCTTGTATGAAGGATGACCCATTTCCCCGTGTCTCTGTCTGTATGTGTGTGTATTTTTAAGTCTCTAGCTTAAGTCCTGCTTGCGTACTGTCCTGTAGTGCAGGTGCCACAGGTAGAGGTCCCTGGCAAGATCGGGAATTGGGGAGACATTGGGAGATCACCCTCAGAAGGTTAGCCAGCTAGCAAGTAAGAGATTGATGGTGAGGGTGGATTGAATATGGGTGCCAGTAATTTTGTTCAGGTATTGACCGGTCAATTGGCAGCTCTTTTAGAGAAGCGGGGCAACGGAATTAAACAAAGTTGTTTTTTTTTTTAAAGTAATATATATAAAAGTAATAAATACACAGAAAAGACATTTTATTGTATGGGCTGCAAAGATAAACCAGCATAAAGGTATCTTGACTTTGGGGTTTTAGTCTAGGGATTTGTTGTAGACCAGGACCCCCTCCCCAGAGTCTCTGTGAATACCCCCAAAGATACAATGCCCAATAAACTGCAGGAAGTAGTTTATAGAGGAACGATGCCCAAATTTCCTAAAATGATTGTTTGCTGAAGGTTGTGGGGCGGAGGGGGATGCCACGGCGGTGCCAGGAGCATTGGCTACTGCAGCAGCAAGTACGGGAGACAGGGCGGACTGGAGCCGCTCAGACCCCTCTAGGCTGCCGGTCTGCGAGCAGCATATGGAAAAGGTGGCAGCTGGGCGAGTTTGGGCCTCTTCCAAGATTCCAGAGCACAAACCCGCTTCCGGGAGTTCCCAGAGAGGCTGGAGCCTAGCTTCGCGAGGGAAGGCTCAGGGAGAGGCCCGGAAGATGGCGTCAGCCTCTGGCTTTGCACACCCAAGTGGTGCAAGCGGTGAGCCTTCTCACAGGACCTGAGAAGCCCCCATGACAGTCGTAGAGAGTCCCCTAGTGTGCCAGTTGCACCGGTTCCCAGTTGCCTGTTGTGGTGGTACACACTGGTAGCATTTACTGAAAGAGGCAGAGGCAGGAGGATCAGTTAAGGAGAATATCTGGCAGTTTGTGTTTTATTTTTGCTGAATTTTCTTTCTCCTCGTGCTAAATGTTGACCTAGTACTTTGATTTATGGCCAGAGCACATTATTCATTACGGTGATGGGGACCGTGATCACTTTGCAAGAATGTTAACAAGGATTCGAGTTTCTTTCCGGAATCCAGCCCAATATGGTGTAGTGTCTACCTTCATGGGATGGTATCTCTGTGGACTTCATGCATGTTTAAATTTTGGACCCTTAGCTGTGCAGGATTCTACCTTGTTTAATAGCACAGCGAGATGGAAAACCAGAACCAAAATAGGGCTTCTCATGCGGCTGTCTGTGGCTAATTATACTTTGAATGACTCTGCCCTTAACTGTTCTCAAGTTTTGTGTCTTTTGAACATCTGTTGGGCTAACGAGATGACTGCCGCTGTGGCCCGGGTTCCGGGCTTGGTGCCTGTTCCAGTGAGTCAGCTGGTGCTGAGGCCTCCCTGCCGAGACTTCGGGATCACCTCGGGCGGCTGCTGTTGTTACCTCTGCAGCCTCCAAAACAACTGTTGACCCCCTAGCCAGACAGGGTGCCACTGCCTTAGAGATCCAGAATTCCCTATATAATTTTTGCCAGGATATTTTTCGGTTTGGCCTATAGACGTCCTTTTATAAGAACAGTCGGAGCGTGCTGTTGGCTGCTCCCTTTCCTTTCATTATATTTGTGCCACGCCCATGCCAATCCAGCCACTCCCATACGGCCTAGGCTTGCTGAACAGCTGGAACGCCTGCAGCCAGATGGTTTCTGTTGCTCTGCCTCTCCAACAGGAGTCAGCAGCAGCAGCAACGATATAAATCACTATTTGCCCAAGAAAGTGGGCTTTCTCCAAGTGAACTGAGCAAAATACCTGTTCCTGCAGCTGTTCTGAGCAAGAGCTGGGGTGTGGCTATCAGTTAAGGATCCTTATATAAGCTTCCCTGGAGCACAATAAACTTGGCATTCTTGTATCAAGGACGACCAGTGTCCCCATCTCTCTCTCTCTCTCTCTCTCTCTCTCTCTCTCTCTCTCTCTCTCTCTCTCTCTCTCTCTGTGTGTGTGTGTGTGTGTGTGTGTGTGTGTGTGTGTGTCTGTGTGTCTGTGTGTTTATGTCTCCAGCTTAGTTCCTGGCTCGTGTGCTGTCCCATAGGGCAGGTGCTACATCTAATACATCTGTTCTTTGCCTCATTGGCTGGGAAGTCATGATATTGTATGAGTCATTCATTGTTCTCCATCTTATGTAAGAAGAAATTGGGAATCAGACATGAGATCTCTGTTGGTGAGGTGATTATATCCTGATTTTGGCAGCTTCTACTTGCCCATATGTTACATATTTAGCTTATTTAATAAAGCAGATTTGTATTAGGAAGATGTTTGCACCTAATCAAAAAATTGGAATTTGGTGGTAAAAGTTACAAGAAACTGGACTTGTGAACACATAAGAAAATCCAAATTTAGAATCTGGAGAGATGACTTAGTGGTTAAGAGCACTTCTTAGAATCCATGAGGCAGCTTATAACCCTCTGAAATACTAGTCCTAGGGTATCTGACACCCTCCTCTGCAGTTACCAGACACACAAACTGCACATCATACATGCAGGCACACACCCATAAGCATAAAAATTAAATGTGCGTGTGTGTGTATACATATTTTAAAGTATTTTTTAAAGATTTGTTCATTTTCCTTTGTGTGTATAAGTGTTTAGCCTGCATGTGTGTCTGGTACCCATAAAGGTCAGAAGAGGGCATCAGATACCCTGGAACTGAAGTTATGCATGATTGTGAACAGTCATGTAAGTGCTGGGAATTGAACCTGGCTCTTATGTAATAGCAACAAGTTGTTTTAACCACTGAGCCATCAATTTAGCCCCATCAGAAAAATCATAATTTAGCCATTTCTCTTGTAGCTTTTGAGGGAATGGTGGAGAGTTGAGATTTCAAATACTGAGGAAAGGACACTGGAGAGAAAGCATGCCTCTGCCTTTTATCTTCAACTAGGATTCTGATCTTCTTAATCTCAGGTGAGGAGAAATTGGGGAAATTTCCAATAGATTAGTTCTAATAAAAGGTGTTCTGTATGCTCATGGGACTGCTTTTGTGCTCAGAAAGGAAAATTCTAAATTTCTTCAAGTATTCATGTGGTAAAGACTAACTGTTAACCTCCTGGAAAAGTATCAACAGGACTGTTAGAGAGGTTGTGCTCCTAATATGGAATCCCTCTTCCAACAGCATGAATTTGGAAGGGTGTGCTCATGAGCATAGCTGACAAAGTTACTGGACAGGATTTTGCTGAGGAAAGTTAGAGTTGCAGTCCCAAGCCAGATTTCATCTGTCTCCTTAACCAATACTAACATCTGGTATTGTCCCATCTATGCTTCCCTTTACATCAGCTTGAAATTGAGGATATTAGCTCACATCTGTTCTATATTTGAAAAGATAAAGAAGCGTATATGTGCCATTCCTTTTACCTGACTGGCTTATCAGAGTTTTCATTGTCATCATATAACAGATTATTAATATGTCTGTATAGAAGTACTACTGTAGAGTTAAGGTCCTGACCTGATTAGCCTAAATGCTCCAATGTGTAAAATTAAATTCTATAAAGGAATAAAATCCATTTTGGTTTCATCTTCAAATCATCTGTAGAACACAGTGCATAGCATGCAAGTTTTAATGTGTGAATTTGACAAACCTGTGTTATCAATATAACTGCTTGTGATCATATTTTTGGTCTTAGTAATTTTCAAAGAAATAAATGTACTTTATATGCTTCAATGAGGAAATCTGACTATGTCTATTACTTCTCTTTTTTTAAGATTTATTTTTGATGTAGGCTCCCTGCTAGACTAGAGGCCATGCTGATCACCAGAACTCCAGGTAGGATGCATGCCCACAGATATTCCCCACTCTTTCGGTGCCCACTAAGCCTACTTCTTATCTTCCCTCCTCTCCTCATCTCCATGTCCCAGTCCCCAACATGGGCAAGAGACCCCTTGTTCAACCAAAGGTAATGCCAACCACCAGAGATCCAACACTCATGATTTCCTGTTCAACCACAGGCTACACCAGCCAGAAGACCAGAGAGAAAACAGAAACCAAGTAGCAAATCAGCAATCCAACAAAGACAAACTGAGAAATTGGCACATAGACATATAATCACCCTAAAACCAGATGACTAGACACCAGCACAATCAACAACAGCTAGGGCAACATGTCATCAACAGAGTCCAACCAACATAGCTGGAGCACAATAAAATCAACTTTAAGAAGATGATAGAGATCCTTAAAGAGGAAATGAATAGATCCCTTAAAGAAATCTAGAAAAACACAAACAAATAATTGAAGGAAAATAATAAATTTTTAAAAGAAAGCCAAGAAAACCCAAACAGTTGAAGGAAATGAATAAAACTGTTGAAGACATGAAAATGGAAATATAAGCCATAAGGAAAACACAAACTGAGGAAGTTTTCAAAATAAAAAATCTAGGTAAGAGAACAGGAACCACAGATGCAAGTATCACCAACAGAATACAAGAGATGGGAGAAGAATCTCAGGTGTTGGTCCAATAGAAGAAATAGATACATCAGTCAAAGAAAATGTTAAATCTAAAAATTCTTGAAACAAAACATCCAGACTATCTGGGACACTATTAAATAGACCAAACTTGTGAATAATAAGAATAGAAGAAGGAAAATAATTCCAGCTCAAAGACCCAGGAAATACTTTCAACAAAATCATAGAAGAAATTTTTCCTAAAAAGGGAGATTCCTATAAAGAAAGGTACAAGAAGCTTATATAACATCAAGTAGATTAGACCAGAAAAGAAAGACCCCCTTACCATATAATAATCAAAACACTGACCATATAGGACAATGAAAGAATATTAAAAACTGCAAAAGAAAAAGTGTTATGTGTTATTTTGTGTTCTGAAAAATAAAGTTTTCTTGGAGTCAGAGGGTAGAGTTAAATGTTTAAGTTTTCTGCAGTAAACCATGACCATGTCTAACAGTGGTCTTTGAAGTCTCCAAAAGGAGGATGAGGTCCCAGAACAAAGATTCCATTGGGACTACAGTAATGCCACTAAGCTGAAAAACCACACATGAAGATAAGCTTTGGGCTGCAAACTGCTCAGGACAATTTTAGGATGCCTAGCTGAGATGATTCAGCTTCACAGACTACTCTAGGCAGGACTGAAACAAGCTCTGTACTTTCTCATTACACAGAGACTAGACAACAAATGATGTGGCTAGTTCTCTTAGGACTTGGTAATTATTCTAATTTTTTCAAGGTCCCCTAAAGACACTGTCACTCTCAGACAACAGGAAGTAATTTTAAGAACATGGCACTCACCTTCCCAAGAGGTGTAGTGGGTGGTTTCTGATCATTCCGTGGATTACAGATATTTGTTATGGTTTAGGGTGATTGTTTACAAGGTTTTTTTTTTTTTGCTAATTATCAGGAAAAACTGAACAAGGAGATTAGATTTGGGGATCTCATTCTAAAAAAAAAACAGGGGGATATAGAAATAGGATAAAAGGATAAATTAAATGAATCTACTTTTAAACCAAAAAAGCAACTGCTAGTCTTAAATATTTTACATTAATATGGATTTTTGTATATTGATACAATGGGGTTATGCTTGTTATACTGTATATATGTTTCTACTCTTATTTAAGATATGTTTGTATATTGATACAAACTTAAGGTTATTTTTGTTGAGACATATTATACATAAGTTTCTGCTCTTGTTCAAGGTAGTTATACATCTCATTTAACAATGTAAATTTTTAGTGCTTGAAAGTTATTATAAACTCTTTAGAATAATAAAGAAATGCAGGTTAGTCACCTATTATAATCAAACTTGTAGTCCTGGTAGGTTTGTTTTCAAGGTCAAGCAGAGATATATTTTAGATAGACAGGTGATCTTCAAACACATAAGAGACCTACAGAATATAACATAATGTTTTTCTTATGACAGTGAGACATGTTCTCTACTGGCAGCCCCAATCTACTTCAGAGAAGATGATGGTCATAGAAGAAACTTTATATGGAGTTTACTTTCTTTGTTGCAAAAGTTAGTCACTGGGCAAGAAAGTACCCTTGCCTCAATTGCTGACAGTATGCTTGCTGCCCACATTGGACAAGCAGGACAGAAAAGACAATGGCTTTGAAACTTTATCAAGACAAGGAAAGGACAGTTCTTCAAATATTCTGCTTCACAGAAATGTCTGTCAGATATTCTATTCCTGCAGGCTGAAGATGGATGCCCCAACATTACAGAAGAACCTTGGAAGACTATCCAGGAAGCCAGTTGTTTCTCATGTCTTAGTTTTAAAAGTTTTTTGCTCTGTACTTTCTGTTTACTCAGGTAGTATTATATCCTTTTCAGGTTTCTAATGGAGTTGAAGACTAGATAGTTATAGTATTTCTTATTAAAAATTCAGAAGAGAAACTCACAAAAGAGGTGTAAAGTGTGTAAGATTGAGAGACATAAAAAGACAGTTTATATCCTAAACTTGCATTACTAACCCAAAACTGTCTTATGAACAAATCCAGTCCTACAGAAGGTACTAGAAGGAAAACTCTAACCTAAGAAGGTTAATTGCATTAATGAAAACACAAAAAAAAATCACAACAGTAAAACCAAAGGAGGGGGAAGCACACAAACACACACACACACACATCACCACCACCACCACCACCAACAACAACAACAATAACACCATCACCACCAATGACAAAATAACAGGAATTAACAATGTGCACTGATATTCCTCAATATCAATGTTCTCAATTTGCCAATACAAAAACACAGACTAACAGGATAGATGTGAAAACAGGACCCACCCTGCTGCATTTGAGAAACACACCTCAACATCAAAGATAGGTATTACCTCAGAACAAAGGGTTGGAAAAAGATTCTCTAAGAAAATAGACCTTAGGAATCTAAAATGGCTAAAAGACACTTAAGGAAATGCTCAACATCCTCAGTCATCAGAGAAATGCAAATCAAAATAACTCTGAAATAATTTCTTGTATCCTATCAGACTACCACAGATTAAAACTGGATTTCAACAATGACAGAAACAATAGAAAACTAACAAACTCATGGAAACTGAACAACAAACAACTCTACTAAATGACTGTTGAGTCAAGGCAGAAATAAAAAAATTAAAGATTTTCTGGAATTCAATAAAAATTAATGCACTAGATACCCACACTTACAGAACACAATGAAAAAGTGCTAAGAGTTGTTTATATGAAAATTTAGAGAGATCTCATATTAGCAACTTAAACATAAAGAAATAAGCACACCCAAGAGAAGTAGATGGAAATAGATAATCAAACTGCGGGGTGATAATCAATAAAATAGAAACAGAGAATCAATGAAGCAAATAATTGGTTCTTTGAGAAAATCAAAAAGATAGATAAACCCTTATCCAAATTAACTAAACGACACAGAGAGAATATTCAAATGAACCAAATCAGAAACAAAAGGGGGCATATCATCTAACACCTAGGAAATCCAAAGAATCGTTAGGTCATATTTCAAAAACCTGTACTTCACAAAATTGGAAAATCTAAGAGAAACTGATCAACAACTTAAATATGCTATAATCCCCAAGGAAATAGAAATAGTCATTAAAATCTCCCAAATACAAAAAGCTCAGAGCCAGATGGTTTTAGTGTAGAATTCTACCACACTTTCACAGAAGAGCTAAGCCAATACTCCTCAAATCATTCTACACAATAGAAACAGAAGGAATATTGCCAAATTCATTTTATGAGGCCACTGTCATCATGATACCCAAGCCACATGAAGACTCAAAAAATAAGAATTCCAGACCAATTTCCCTTATGAATGTAGATGCAAAAATACTAAAAAAAATATATACTCACAAACTGACTCCAAGAACACATCAAAAAGAACATCCACCATGACCAAACAGACTTCATCTCAGAGACATAGGATGGTTCAATGTGCAAAAAAATCAATCAATGTAATCTACCATATAAAGACACTGAAAGGAAATTAAAAAAAAAACACATGATCATCTGGTTAGATGCCTAAAAATCTTTTGACAAAATTAAACACCCTTTCATGATAAGAGTCTTGGAGAGAGTAGGGATACAAGGAACATACCTCAATATAATAAAGGCAGTTTACAGCAAGCCTGTAGCCAGCAGAAAATTAAATGGAGAGAAATGCAAAGCAATTCCAATAAAATCAGGAACAAGACAAGGTTATCAACTCTCTCCATATATATTCAATATAGTACTTGAAGTTCTAGCTAGAGCAACTGAAGGAGATCAAAGGGATACAAATTAGAAAGAAGTCAACATATAGTTATTTACAGATGATATGATTGTAAGCATTAGTGACAAGAATTCCATCATAAAACTCCTACAGCTGATAAAAAAAACTTCATCCAAGAGGCTAGATACAAGATTAACTCAAAAATTTAGTAGTTCTCCCTATACAAATGGCAAACAGACTGAGAAAGATATTCAGTAAAACAATACCCTTCACAATAGCCACAAATAATACAAAATATCTTGGGTAACTCTAGCTAAGAGAGTGAAAAATTTGTATGGTAAAAACTTCAAGTCTTTGAAGAAAGAAATTGAAGAAGATATCAAAATATGGAAGGATCCCCATGCTCATAGATTGGTAGAATCAACAAAGTGAAAAATGGCCGTACACCAAAAGTAATCTGCAGAGTCAACACAATTCCCATCAAAATTCCAACACAAAAAATTCCAATACAATTCTTTAAAAACCTTAAAAAGATAATGCTTAACTTCATATGGAAAACAAGATATGCAGAATAGCTAAAACAAACCTGAATAATATAAGAAGTTCCAGAAGTATTACCATCCCTGCTTTCAAGCTGTACTTCAGAGCTATGGTTATATTTTTTAAAACGCTCTTTGTATTGTCCTAGAAGCAAATCTGTTGATCAATGGAACCAAATTGAAGATCCAGATATAAACTCACATACCTATAGACACCTGAGTTTTGATAAAGAAGCTAGAAAAACACAATGGAAAAAAGGAGGCATAGTTGTAAATGCTCCTGGTCTAACTACATGTCTTCATGTAGAAGAATGCAATAGATTCGTATACATCACCCTGCAAAAAACTCAAGTCCAAGTGGATCAAAGACATCAACATGAATCCAGATACAATGAACCTGATAGAAAAGAAATAATGGAGTAGCATTGAACATATTAGTACAGGAGACAACTTCCTGAACAGAAGAACACTGATGGCTCAGGCACTAAGATCAACAATTAATAATGGTACCTCAGGAAACTGAAAAGCTTCTGTAAAGAAAAGGACACTGTCAATAGGACAAAACAGCAGCCTACAAAATGGGAAAAGACTTTTTCCAACTCTACATCCAATAGAGGGCTAATATCCAAAATATATAAAGGTTTCAAGAAACTAGGCATCAACAAGCCAAATAATGCAATTGAAAGTGGGTATAGATCTAAATAGACAATTCTAAGTAGAGGAAACTTTAATTGCTAAAAAAATGAAATGTTCAACATCAAATTAGGGAATTAGTCATTAGGGAAATACAAATTCAAACTACTAAAACTACCTTGCGATTCCATCTTTCACTTGTGGAGCAAGGGCAACACTCCTCCATTTCTAGTGGGAGTGCAAACTTGTACAAACGCTATGGAAATCAACATGGTGGTTCCTCAGAAACCTGGGAATCAATCTACCTCAAGACTCAGCTATACCAGTCTTGGGCATATAGCTTCAAACACTTCATCCTACCCACAAAAAACGCTTGCTCAATTATGTTCATAGCAGCTTTATTCATAATAAATAGAAACTGATACAACCTAGAAGTCCCTCAATAAAGAATGGATAAAGAAAATATGGTGCATAAACAACTATTTAAGAAAATAATGTCATGAAATCTGTAGGCAAATGGATGGAACAAAAAAAATCATCATGAGTGTGATAACTCAGCCACAGAAAAACAAGCATGGTATGTACTCACTTATAAGTAAATATTATCTGTTAAGTAAATGATAATCATGCTAAAATCCACAGACCAAAAAAGGCTGATTAACAAGGAGGCCTCTAAGTGAAACTCATGAATCTCCCTGGGAAGATGAAATAGAATAGATTTTGTAGGACTGGGGTTGGTCAGGAATGTGAATAGGAGGGATCAGGTTGGGAGAGAAGGAATGGAGGGAGAGACAACTGAGATTGGAAGGCATTTGGAGGGTGATATGGAAACCTAGTGCATTAGAAATGCCCTGGATTCTAGAAAGGTGACCCTAAAGAGGACTCCTACCAATGGAGGATAAGGAGCCATCTTCAGGTAACTAGGCAACTCGCAGTGGTGTAAATGGGGCACCAACTCAGCCACAAATCCTTCTACCTACAATCTATCTTGCCTTCAAGATGTGCTGGGGCAGTTAAGGTGCAGAACTTGTGGGAGTGGCTAAGCAATGACTGGTCTAATTTGAGACCTAAGCCAATAGAGGGAGTCCATGCATGATACTGCTTGGATGGTCAGGAACCAGAGGCTGTATAGCCCAGAGATCTAGGACAGAAAAAATCAGTAAAATGATTCCTAATAATATTCTGCTATACTCACAGATTGGTGCCTAGTCCAATCATCATCAGAGAGGCTCTCTCTGGCAGTTGATGGGAGCAGATGCAGAGACCCATAGCCAAACATTAGGTAGAGAGAGAGTCAAAATTTGAGATCTTCATGGGGTCCCTCACCTGGAGCTTGGGGAACACAATAGAAGAATGAGAAAAGGAATTGTAGGAGCCAGAGGTGATGAGAACACCAGGGGAACACGACACAATCAACTAAGCAGGGCTTGCAGGTGCTCTTGGAGACAGAAGTAGCAATCACAGAGTCTGCATCGGTCTATCCTAGGTCCTCTGCATATATGTTATGGTTCTTAGCTTGGTATTTTGTGGGACTCCTAACAGTGGGAGTAGGGGTGTTTCTTGCTTTTTCGCCTGCTCTTCAGACTCTTTTTCTCCTAATAGGTTACCTTGTCCAGGCCTGATTTATTGTATCATGTCATGCTGTGTTCAGTGGGTATCCCTGGGTGGTCTGCTCTTTTATGAAGGCAAATAGAGAAAAAATGGATGTGTGGGAGAGGAAATATGGGGGGTGTTAATTGGGAGACGTGCAGGGAGGGAAAATTGCAATTGGGATGTAGTAATAAATGAGAGAAGAATAAATAAAAAAGATTTATGTTCATTTGTGTGTGTATGTGGGAGCATGTACATATACATACAGGTGCCTGTGTGGTCAGAAAAGGAAGCTGGCGTTTCTGAAGCTGTAGTTACAGGTGGTTGTTGGGTGCTGGGTCTTCTGAAAGAGCTGTAAGTGCTCTTAACAGCTGAGTCATCTCTCAAGCCCCATAATCTATTACCATTTTTTTTTTTGTTGTTGTTGTTTCCAGGATTCTTCCAGAACTTTGTGCTGTGACTGGGAAAAGAATGACCCTGAAATTTGGAGAAAATGATACGGGATTCCCTCTGTATACTGTGAGTGTGTTTTATTTCAATTGGTTAATAAAGAAGTTGCTTTGGCCTATGACAGGGAATACTATAGCTAGGTAGAAAAACTAAACTGAATACAGGGAGAAAGAAGGTGGAGTCAGGCAGGCACCATGTAGCCGCCCAAGAAGCAAGGGGTAGCAAACCATGAGCCTCATGGTAAAATATAAAATAATAGAAATGGCTAATTTAAGATATAAAAGCTAGCTAGGAATACATCTGAGCTGTTGGTCAAACAGTGCTGTAATTAATATAGTTTTGTGTGATTATTCAGGTCTGGGAGGCTGGGAAACCAAAGTGCTGTCTCTGCTTACAAGAAAATCATCTCACATTCCCAGAAGTCACATATTCTTACTTGTTTTGTAGAAGATAGAATTGGTAGGTTCTAGAACCCTTCCTTGCTAAAACATTCCCAACTCTGTCGAGAATATTAATTTTATATTCTAAATTTGTAAAATTGTGTGATACAGCCTAATATTCTGTTTTATATAGTTACTCTAAAATTTTATTTTCAGTCTATTAAGGTAGAAAATTAAAGATAAAAGTGGGAGATTTCAATGAGTCTCTGGGTGTCTCAGGGATTATGTGGATTATACACAGATACCTCAGGAGATTAGTAGTTGATGAGCAGGAAAATGGGCATCTGAAATCCAAGAATTTTACATCATGGAAGAAGAGAACAACAAATTTTGTAAAACTAACCATTGAATTGTAGTTACTGGAATATGTTAATAATATAGATGAACATAAAGAGATGAGTGGGATTAGACCAATGGGAAGGTTTGAGGAACTGTTGTGTAGAGTCAACATGTTGTAATATATTCAGGAATGAGTATCTAAACAGATGGAGGAACTTATTTGAAAGAAGAATTCAAACTACTTGCTTTTTTAAAATTTTCAGTTTGCTAAAATTAATTTCACTCAAATTTCAAATGGACTTTGTGGAAAGAATGCATGGCATTGGGAAAGACTTTGTAAAAATGTTCTCATGTTAAAATCAGAGAATAAAGCTTCACAAGAAAGAATAATTTTGAAAAATGTTGACACAAAAATTTCAACTCAATAATTCAATAATATGCAAGTGTACAAATGTTGAGAATCAAGTAACAGTGAAACAAAAATGTACTTCAGAAAATGCTTTGGTTCATATAAGAATAATTTAAGTAAGGGAAATTTATTATTGATCCATACATTAATTGGAAAAGATTATGTAGCGTGACCTGGTTATTGGGTAACAACTTCAGAATATATAAACGTTTGTGTTTGATTCACATAAGTGAAATACTGATCCTTAGAGATCAAATAGCAATGAGCAAAATGTATTTCAGTAGCACACAGCAGCAGAAATATATGACTAAGGTCAATGAATGTGTCTGTATTACTTTTCTTGTCATTGTGGCATAATTGAGAAAAAGTTTAATGTAGAAAAAGTTTGCTTTTGGAAAATCGTCCTTCGTGATGGGGAAGGCACAGCAGTAGAGCAACTGGAGCAACTCATGGCTATAGTCGCAAGAGTATGATGCAGCCAAGAAGCTGAGCGGGATCTATCCCAAGAGGGGCAGGCTATAAACCTCAAAGCTTGCCCTCCAATGACACACTTTCTCTATCTGGATCTCAACCTGAAGTTCCACAACCTCCCAAAAGAGCACCATCATCTGGGTACAAGATGTTTAAGCACACAAACCTGTGGAAGATTGAAACCATCACGGAATCTCATAAAGTATAAATGGATGTGATTTGTAAACAAAGAAGAAAATAGAAATCTTGAAATCAGTGGACTGGGTCACGAAGGAAAGTAAGTTGAGGCTGTGGTGGTTTCAAACATTTTCAGTGGATAACCTAAATTAAGTTAAATGACAAAGAAGCAGTCTGAGGAGAATGAAGCAAGAAATCATTGATATTGTGTGTGTACATGTGTGTACATGCATGGGTATACATGCATGTATGTATGCCTTGGTGAGTGCACATGTGTGCATACACAAATATACACACCTGTGGTGTGTGTGTGTGTGTGTGCATTGCTGGGAACTGAACTTAGGGCCTTGCAGGTGCCAGACAGGAGATCTCCTAAACCACATTGTCAGCCCTAGATTAACATTCAATGGAAGTTTCATCTGTTTACCTAAAAAATAGCCAGATAATTGAAAAATTCATATAATGATTATGAAAGGGAAAATGAAAAGACTTAAAGTAATCAAGTAAGTTAAAATCCCAACTAGAAATGGCACATATGCCTTAAGGATTAATAATAACTTAAAGTAGTTCAAATATTCAGGAGGGTCTAATTGTTATGGAAGACACCTAAACATATTTTTTAAACAAGAGAACATTAGCATCAGAAAGATTTTTTTTCCTTTTTGATGCCAAGGACATGAAGTTAACTATTATGATTCAGTTGTTTTATTAAATTCATTTAGTCCTTTGTTTCAAATAATCAGTTTCCTCTTTATATCCAAATGACTGTTCAGTGCTTGAGAAATCTCTAGGTCAGGAAAAGTCAGTAAAATAAAAGTAAAATTATCTCCTTTACTACACAAAGAGCATTTGCCCGTATTCTGAAATAATAACGTCTCTCTCTGGAGGGGAAGCTGGGCAGGCTGCCAGTAGCACCTTGTCAGATCTGGGAATATCTTCAGGCCATCAATCCTCAGTGACAAAGACCAAGCTGTGTGTAAATGAACTTCCTGAGGCCACCACCACATTTCCCACATGGAACCTGATAAACTGAATCCACAAATCTCTTCAAATCTATTTTTGCTCAATACATTCTTTTATCTCTTTTTTTAATTGATTTTTATTGAATCTACATTTTTCTCTGCTCCCTTCCCAGCCTCTCCCCTCTCCTTCAAATCTTCCCTGAGGTCCCCATGCTCCCAATTTACTGTGGAGATTTTGTCTTTTTCTATTTCCCATGTAGATTAGATCTATGTAAGTCTCTCTTAGTGTCCTCATTGTTGTCTAAGTTCTCTGGGATTGTGGTTTGTATGCTGGTCTTTTTTTTTTTTTTTTTTTTGCTTTATGTTTAAAAACCACCTATGAGTGAGTGCATGTGATAATTGTCTTTCTGTGTCTGGGTTACCTCACTCAAAATAATGTTTTCTAGCTCCATTTTTCCTGCCAAATTCAAAATGTCATTATTTTTCTGCTGTGTAGTACTCCATTGTGTAAATGTACCCCATTTTTTTTTATCCATTCTTCAATCGAGGGGCATTTAGGTTGTTTCCAGGTTCTGGCTGTGACAAACAAAGCTGCTATAAACATAGTTGAGCACATGTCCTTGTGGCATGATTGAGCATCTTTTGGATATATTCACAAAAGTGGTATTACTGGGTCTTGAGGAAGGTTGTTTCATAATTTTCTGAGAAATTGTCACACTGACATCCAGGTGGCTGTACCAGCTTGCATTCCCACCAGCAGTGCAGAAGTGTTCCCTTTTCCCCACAACCTCTCCAGCATAAGTTGTCATCAGTGTTTTTGATCTTGGCCATTCTTTTTTTTTAATTGATTTTTATTGAGCTCTACATTTTTTCTCTGCTCCCCTCCGTGCCTCTGCCTTCCCCCCTTAAACCCTCCCTCAAGGTTCCCATGCTCCCAATTTACTCAGGAGATCTTGTCTTTTTCTACTTCCCATGTAGATTAGATCTATGTAAGTCTCTCTTAGTATCCTCATTGTTGTCTAAATTCTCTGGGATTGTGATTTGTAGGCTAGTTTTCTTTGCTTTCTGTTTAAAAACTACTTATGAGTGAGTACATGTGATAATTGTCTTTCCGTGTCTGGGTTACTTCACTCAAAATAATGTTTTCTAGTTCCATCTATTTTCCTGCAAAATTTAAGCTGTCGTTAATTTTTTCTGCTGTGTAGTACTCCATTGTATAAATGTACCACATTTTCCTTATACATTCTTCGATCAAAGAGCATTTAGGTTGTTTCCAGGTTCTGCCTATGACAAACAATGCTGCTATGAACATAGTTGAGTACATGGCCTTATGGCATAATTGAGCATCCTTTGGATATATACCCAAAAGTGATATTACTGGGTCTTGAGGAAGGTTGTTTTCTAATTTTGTGAGAAATTGCCACACTGACATCCAAAGGGGCTGTACCAGCTTGCATTCCCACCAGCAGTGCAGAAGTGTTCCCTTTACTCCACAACCTCTCCAGCATAAATTATCATCAGTGATTTTGATCTTGGCCATTCTTACAGGTGTAAGAGAGAATCTCAGAGTTGTTTTCATTTGTATTTCTCTGATGACTAAGGATGTTGAAATTTCCTTAAGTGTCTTTCAACCATTTTAGATTCCTCTGTTGAGAGTTCTCTGTTTTGGGCTGTACTCCATTTTTTATTGCATTATTTGTTCTTTTGATGACTAATTTCTTGAGTTCTTTGTATGTTTTGGAGATCAGACCTCTGTCTGATGTGGGGGTTATTGAAGATTTTTTCCCATTCTGTAGGCTATCATTTTGTCTTATTGACTGTATCCTTTGCTTTACAGAAGCTTTTCAGTTTCAGGAGGTCCCATTTATTAATTGTTTCTCTCAGTATCTGTGCTGCTGGGGTTATATTTAGGAAATGGTCTCCTGTGCCAATGTGTTCAAGTGTAATTCCCACTTTCTCTTCTATAAGGTTCAGTGTGGCTGGCTTTATATTGAGGTCTTCGATCCATTTAGACTTGAGTTTTGTGGATGACGATAGATATGGGTCTATTTTTATTCTTCTGCATGTTGATATCCAGTTATGTCAGCACCATTTGTTAAATGTGCTTTCTTTTTCCATTTGATATTTTTTTTGCTTCTTTGTCAAAAATCAGGTGTTCGAAGGAGTGTGGATTAATATCTGGGTCTTCTATTTGGTTCTACTGGTCCTCCTGTTGGTTCTTATGCCAATACCAGGCTGTTTTCAGTACTATAGCTCTGTAGTAGAGTTTGAAGTCACAGATTGTGATGCCTACAGAAGTCCTTTTACTGTACAGGATTGTTTTGGCTATCCTGGGGTTTTTGCTTTTCCATATGAAGTTGAGTACTGTTCTTTCTAGATTTGTGAAGAATTTTGCTGGGATTTTGATGGGCATTATATTGAATCTGTAGATTGCTTTTGGTAAGATTGCCATTTTTACTTTGTTATTCTACCTACCCAAGAGCATGGGAGAGCTTTCAACTTTCTAGTGTCTTCTTCAATTTCTTTCTTCAAAGATTTAAAGTTCTTGTCAAACAAGTCTTCCACTTGTTTGGTTAGTTACTCAGAGATATTTTATGGTTTTATGCTATTTGTGGCTATTGTGAAGGGTGTTGTTTCTCTGATTTCTTCCCCAGCCCTTTTATCATCTGTGTACAGGAGGGCTACTGATTTTTTTGAGTTAATATTGTATCCTGCTACATTACTGAAAGTGTTTGTGTTTGTAGTTGGAGATGTTCCTTGATAGAATTTTTGGGATTGCTTATGTAAACCGTCATATCATCAGCAAACAGTGAGAGTTTGACTTCTTCTTTTCTGATTTGTATCTCCTTAATCTCCTTTTGGTGTCTTATTGCTCTATCTAGGACCTCAAAAACTATATTGCATAGATATGGAGAGAGTAGACAACCTTGTCTTGTTCCTGATTTCAGTGGAATCATTGGGAGTTTCTCTCTATTTAATTTGATGTTGGCTGTTGGCTTGCTGCATATTGCTTTTATTATGTATAGGTATGTTCCTTGTATCCATGCTCTCTCCAAGACCTTTATCATGAAGGGATGTTGTATTTTGTCGAAAGCTTTTTCGGAATCTAATGAGATGATCATGTGGCCTTTATTTTTCAGTTTGTTTATATGGTGGATTACATTGACAGATTTTTGTATGTTGAACCATCACTGCATCTCTGTGATGAAGCCAACTTGATCATGGTGGATGATGGTTCTGATCTGTTCTTGGATTCGATTTGCCAAAATTTTATTAAGTATTTTTGCATCAATGTTCATGAGTGAGATTGGTCTGTAATTCTCTTTCTTAGTAATGTTTTTATGTGGTTTGGGTATCAGGGTAATTGTAGCCTCATAAAAAGAGTTTGGCAATTGTCCTTCTGTTTCTATTATGTGGAATAATTTGAGGAATATTGGTAATAGTTCTTCTTTGAAAATCTTGTAAGATTCTGAGCTGAAAACATCTGATCCTGGGCTTTTTCTGGTTGGGAGATTTTTGATGACTGTTTCTATTTCTTCAGCAGTTATAGGTCTGTTTAATTTGCTTATCTGGTCTTGATTTAATTTTGGTAAGTAATATTTATCCAGAAAGTTGTCCATTTCCTTTAAGTTTTCCAATTTTGTAGAGTACAGATTTTCGAAATATGACCTGATGACCAACTCTTTGTCTCATTGATTCTTTATATTCTTCTATTTGTTTCTATTTTGTTGGTTTCAGCTCTCAATTTGATTATTTCCTGCCATCTAGTTCTCTTAGGTGAGTTTTCTTCTTCTTGTTCTAAAGTTTTCAAATGTTATGTTAATTCACTAGTGTGTGATTTTTCCATCTTCTTTATGTAGGCATTTAGTGCTATGAACTTTCCTCTTAACACTGCCTTCATTGTGTCCCATGAATTTGGGAATGTTGTGTGGTCATTTTCATTGAATTTTAGGAAGTCTTTAATTTCTCCCTTTATTTTTTCCTTGACCCATTGATGATTCAGGTGAGCATTGTTTAATTTCCACATGTTTGTGGGCTTCCTGGAGTTAGTATTGTTATTGACTTCTATTTTTAAATCATGGTGATCTGATAAGATACATGGGGTTATTCCAATTTTTTGTATTTGTTGAGGTTTGTTTTGTTACCAAGTATGTGGTCAATTTTTGGGAAGTTCCATGAGGTGCTGAGAAGAAGGTATATTCCTTTATGTTTGGATGGAATATTCTATAGACAATTTGAGTCATAACATCTGTTAGTTCTCTTATTTCTCTGTTCAGTTTTTGTCTGACTGACCTGTCCAGTGGTGAGAGTGGAGTGTTGAAGTCTCCCACTATTAGTGTGTGTGGTTTAATATGTGATTTAAGCTTTAGAAGTGTTTCTTTTACATATGAGGGTGCCCTTGTATTTGGGGAATAGATGTTCAGTATTGAGATTTCCTCCTGATGGATTTTTCCTGTGACTAATATGAAATGTCCTTCTTTATCTCTTTTGATTGGCTTTAGTTTGAAGTCTATTTTCTTAGATATTAGGATAGCTACACCTGCTTGTTTCTTAGGTCCATTTGATTGAACTATTTTTTCCCAACCCTTTATTCTGAGACAATGTCCGTCTTTGAGGTTGAGATGTGTTTCTTGTATGCAGAAGAGGGATGGCTTCTGTTTTTGAATCCAATCTGTTAGCCTGTGACTTTTTATAGGTGAGTTGAGTATATATATCTTAAGGGGTATTAATGACCAGTATTTGCTATGTCCTGTTAATTTAGTTTTCATTGTTGGTGATGTTAATTTGTGTGTGTTTTTTTTCTTCTTTGGGATTTACTGCTATGAGACTATCAATTGTCTGTGTTTTTGTTGGTGTAGCCAACTTCCTTGGGTTGGAGTTTTCCTTCTAGTATTTTGTGTAGTTCTGGGTTTGTGACTAGGTATTGGTTAAATATGGTTGTGTCATGGAATATCTTGTTTTGTCCTTCTATGGTGATTGAAAGTTTTGCTGGGCTGGCATCCATGGTCTCTTAATATCTGCATAAGGCTTGACCACAACCTTCTGGCTTTCATTGTCTCCAATGAGAATTCAGGTGTAATTTCTATACGTCTGCCTTTATATGTTACTTGGCCTTTTTCCTTTGCAGCTCTTAATATTCTTTCTTTATTCTGTATGTTTAGTGTTTTGATTATTATGTGGCAAGAGGACTTTTTTGGATCCTGTCTATTTGGTGTTCTGTAAGCTTCTTGTATCTTCATAGGCATATCTTTCTTTAAGTAGGGAAAATTTTCTTCTATGATTTTGTTAAATATATTTTCTGTGCTTTTGAGTTGAACTTCTTCTTCTATACCTATTATTCTCAGGTTTGGCCTTTTCATGGTGTCCCATATTTCCTGAATATTTTGGGTTAAGCTTTTGTTACATTTAATGTTTTCTTTAACTGATGAATCTATTTCCTCTATTGTATCTTCAGCACTTGAGATTCTTTCTTCCATCTCTTGTGTTCTGCTGTTCGTGCATGCTTTTGTGGTTCCTGATCATTTTCTCATGGTTTCTGTTTCTATAATTCCCTCAGCCTGTGTTTTCTTTATTGTCTCTAATTCAGTTTTCAAGTCTTAAATAGTTTCCTTCATATATTTGATTGCTTTTTCTTGGTTTTCTTTAAGGGATTTGCTGATGTCTTCCAATTTTTTTTGTTTGTCTTTTCCTCCATTTCATTGAGGGAATTTCTCATTTCCTCTTTAAGAGGTTCAAACATTCTCCTTATGTTATTTTTTAGGTCATTTTCTTCTGCTTCATTTATATTTGGTTGTTCAAGTCTTGCTGTTGTAGGGTCTTTAGGTTTTACTGGTGTCATGTTGCTCTTTGTGGTGTTGCTTGTGTTCTTACCTTTTCTACTCATCTTTCCCTCTAATAGGTGTGGTTGGGCTGCCTGTGATTCTGTTGATTTATCTCTAGGTGCCATAGCACACTGCATTCTTATTACCAAGACCTTTGGTTTTCAACAAGCCAACCTGGAAGCTCCCACTGCACAGATGTTTAGAATCTGCTTCTGTGTTTGGCAACAGATGCACATTAACTTGTTAGAAAGAAAGGCATCCATAAACTGTCTATATGGCCATGACAGTGAATACTAATGACATCCCAGATCTGCTTGTTGGTAACAAGAAGATAATGTATCTAAGCCTTTGAGAGATGCCAGAACTGTTGTGTGTGCTTATTCAGACCTTCCAATCCCTGGAGAGGCACATTATCATCAGGCACTCATTTTACACTAAAGCAAGACATGAAAGAATATAGGAAACATCTATGCAAATGTTTACTGTCCCATATATTCACTCAAACCTGGACATTCCACATCTGCCCGTGTGAGCTTTCTGTGTTCATATCCTGTCTGGTGACAGGACAGTACTTAGCAACAAATGTGTCTTATCTGTTTAATTTATTGGGTTTATTTCTTGCTTAATCTTGAAAAACCAATTTTTATGGCTGGAAATTCAGACCTTGGTGTCATCTATATTATGGAAAAAGTCACCACAGCAAGGCTAGAAAATAGAGGAGAAGCATCCTTCAGTAGTTGTTATTCAAATGCTTTGGCTCAAGTGTGAGACAAAAATGGCTCATCAAGTATCAAACCAAGTAATCCCAAATAGACCCTCCTCACCACAGAAGAGATTTAGAAGCACTTGAGAGTGTCCAATACAGCAGGCACTCACTTGACTCATTGATGGGTTGTGGCTAAGTCACATAGTTGCTACTATCCTTTTGCCACACACTTGTAAATATGACAACAGTAGAGAGTACACACAGCGATAAAAAAAAAGTTCTTGATTAATGAAGAGCCTAAGAAAATCACCTTGAGTCTTCTATGTCATTGAGAACTATGGGAGAGGATCAGACTTTATCATGCAGTCCAAGAAGAGTGGGAGAGAGAACAAACAGATCAAGGACCACTGCTCAGAAAGAAGATGCAGAATCAGAGAGCTTATGAGATGATCAGAACCAAGGACAGTTCAGCAGGTGCCCAAGGATTGAGGTTAGTGGTCAAGGAAAGATACTGCCCAACAGATATTTGAAAAAGCTATGCATCCCGTAGTGTCAAACAATACAGAGATGAACAGTGGGTTTCACTCCAACAGTATTGCAGACAAACTCCAAAGCTTAAAAATATTACCAAGGAGCAAATGAGAGAGTGGTGGTGCACACCTGTAACCCCAGGACTTGTGATACTGAGGCAGAATGATTTCCAATAATATGAGGCTAGTCTGGGCTATTATAGGGAGTTCCAGACAATCCACAACTATATAATGAGACCCTGTCTCAACAAAAACAAAAGTCCTTAACAAAAAGTCCTAATTATGAAGTTAGTCATCCAAGACTGGGGAAGCAATAAAATCCTAACCTAATGGGTTTACCCTTAAATCTTAACAAATAATAATGACTATGTAATGTTTCTACTATCAGACAGAATGGAGACTCAAAACATAAAAAAATTGAGTTGTAGTTTTTGTTCTTCAGTATGTGATTTTAAAATGTTTTATCTTATGTTAACTTGACAGAAATGAGCCAAAACCTAATGATTTATTTGTAACAATATTAAATTCTAAGTTTCTAGCATATGCACAGGCCATGAATAAAATGGGTTAAATGGAAGTAAGAATGATCATAATTTCCAGGATAGTGGATTTTCTTGATTGAACTGTGCGGAATGGGTGGCTGAACTTGGAGACGCTACCACACAGAAGGAAAACAAGGAAGAAGGGGAGAAAGGAGTGAAGGGAGGTACTTGTTCAGTGGAGAGAAGGTCTCAACACATCTAACGTTTTGGCAGGGAGAGAGCCAGGAAGAGATGATCTATAATTATGTGTACTGATATTTTAGTGAAGGTGTTTTGCACCAGTGTCTTAAGACTGATGACAATCTAGGTGTTGATCTCTCTGTTGCTGCAGCTACAAGGGCAGTTGCCACAGCCACAAAATATATTCCAACGATTCTCTTCTACACACGGCTATCAAAAGAGTCAACAAAAGTATCTCACAATTTTCAACATCCCAAAAATCAGTCTTTTGATTGATTCGTTTAGGCACTTCAGTGGCCTCTGTGACAGAGTATTAACAGAGCAATGTTAGACTATACTTTTCAACCCAGGACCACAACATTCAGGGCTGGAGATATGGCTAATCCAGTAGAGTGCTTGCTTAGCATGCACAAAAGCCTGAGTTCAACTCCCAGCATCACATAAAGCATGCATGGTATTACATGTTTGAAATTCTAGCATTTAAAATATGGAAACAAGAAGATCAGAAATCCATGTTCATCTTCAACTACATATTAAGCTTTGGCCAGCCTGGGCTATGTTAGATCATTATTAAGAAGTAAATAATATTAATGGGTACGTTTTAGTGGGCAAAGAGGGAGGTTAACAGTGTAGCTATCCTTCTTAGAAACTTGATAGTTTAACAGAGATATAGTGTAGAAAGAAGTAATTTCAGTATATGAATAAAGGCAAAATTTAAAATACATCCAACCTACACAATAGCCTTGAATCCTGGCTATCACATTCAAGGTAGAAACATACCATTTTAAATCCAAATTGACTGGTGATCCTCTTATGCAAAATATAATGTATGCTAACATGGTTATGAATTATTAAAAATAGCATTGTGATTTCAATTAAATAATAAAGTATATAAGAAACTCTTTATACCATAAATTAAAGTAAATTATGGATTGAGTAGTTTAAAATGACAAGCCAAGAAAAAAAATAGTTAAGTAATTATCTGGCCTCTAAACATGAAATAATTTTGCTTAAAGTTAATGAAGTAAAGTAGTAAAATTCATGTGAAAAGTGAAAATTTATCAATATTTTGAAACTATAAAATTAAGTAAAAATAAATATGTAGGAAATCAGATTTGTTATAACAGATCAAGTATTCCTTTATTGATATATCGAGATTATTGACTTCAGGATTAGTTTTCATAGCAAAACTTTTATTCCATTTTAAAATCCAGTAGACAAAAGAAGAATATTATTATGTCATGAATACTAATGCTCATGATGATGTTTGTGAAAGATTTAAATGTGCCTGATAACATTCTGAATAAAATATACACAAGGCAGCATCCCATAGGTAACAGAAAAGATAAAAAACAATGTATAACTTAAAAATTTGGAAAAGATATATGAGGTGTGTTCTTATTCTAGTGTCCTCTTGATCTAAAAACATTTTCTGAATGAAGAATCCACAAGTAGAAGTAAAATCACTGGGGGAAAACTCGCTTTTTCCATTACCATCACACTGGAGAACAATTACTTGGACTGTTAATTAGCGATATGTTTTACACTCTGAGTCTAAGGAGGTATTTAAGTAAACCTCCAGTGGAAGCAACTCTCTTACCATGGATGGCCAGGAGCTTGCTGGACAAGGCAGAGTTTGGAGGAGAAAGAGTCTCTTGTAGAAACTCCCCTTTGAAGGATGGTGTAAAGAAAGTGTGTAATGACCTTCACCAGGATCTAGAGCAGAGTCCAGGTTAAGAGGTGAGAAGTGGGTGCTATTATGTTCTCCACACTGCAGAGAGCAAGCAAACAGTCCTCAACATCACACCTTCTTCAGAAACATCTGGGTGAGGGCTTTGGTCAGCAGGAGCAGGGACAGCACAGGTCACCCTGGGCAGCCCAGTCACATTAGTGTTCATGATCTGAGCCCTGTTTTAGCATCGCTTTGCATAGCACCCTTGCCTGCCAGCAACTTCTTATTTCTAAAATAATCTCCCACTCCTCTGCCTGAGACATACTAAGAGACTGAATCTTTTCTACTGGGAACAATGTATTCCTTCACTAGAGAAACAAAATATATAATTAGTTAAGTAAAAATGGAACTAGGAATCTATTTTGTGTAAACCTTGATATAATATCCTTTGCTACCATCCTCTCCCCTTTGTTCAGTATCATTTTTTAAAGCCCTGTTAATCAAGAGCTGCACTGATTAAGAATTAATTAGTCGAATGAAAGAAGTGTAGTATTTTGGAATTTCTATTTGCTAAATTTAATGCTAGCAGGAAGAATATTGAAGTTTCTGGAAATAACCACTGTTGTTTAGCAGCAATGAGACTGTCGGTCTTAGACACCCAGTGTCTCAGATTACCCATGTTCTCAGCTTATTCATCTACAGCTTACAGGAAACAATGCTCATAGAACTGTATAAAAACAAGTCAGATACTATATGCAAATTATTGGGAATTATGCCCATCACAAAATGAGGGCCCAACAGAGAGAAATTTGCTAAATTTAGAAATTAGTAAAAGATAATTTTGCCATCATGCTAAATACAATTATAACTCAGAGAAAGGGTTTTGATTTGATCCCTCTGGAGAATCTCATTCAAGACCAACCTGGGCAGTTTAGTGAGGTCTTGTTTCAATACAAAAACTAAAAACAAAAATGTATAGACATCCAGCTCTCTCACATGCAGCTCAGTAGTAAACATTTGCCTTGCATGTGCAAGCCCTGGGCTTGACCCTCAGTAGTGGAAAAAATAAAAGAATGCTTGACATTTTAGTTACGTATGTTTTTCTTTTCCTGTATAAGATCATTTCTTATTACTGACTAACAGGACTGTTGTTCTGAGTGCTCCCACCACCACAGAACATAGAGTGTCAGTTGTATGAGGAAACAGGTGATGTAAGAGAGGTCTTCCATATCAGACTTGGTAAAATCAGAAGAAAGGAGATATCTGTGAGTTCAAGGCCATCCAGGGCTACACAGTGAGACCTTACCCTCCCCATTCCCCAAAAAGAAGTCTCTCCTTACATTTTTTACCATTCTTTTAGTTTTTACTTCTTCAAAGTCATGTACTTGTTATTATACTAGAACAAAAATCTCTTTAAGCTTTAATTTGGTGTTAGCCACTCCTCTTTAAGCAATGATCATTCTTAGAAAACCAAACACTTTTTGGCCAACCACTGCTGCAAGATACTTGTTTTCTTGTGTTTCAGGCAATCCTTGCCATCATCTCCAATTTCTAACTCTTTAGAATTGAAAGAGAGATTGGGCTTTGATGACATTATCTCTGCTTTAAGATAAAACTTTGACTTGGGAAAAATTTTATATATAAATTGCAAAAAAGTCAAGAAAGAGACTTACACTTAATGACTATGTATAGAACACTACAGAAATTTACAGGAACACAGATACAGTTAAGTACCCACAAGGACGGTCAAAAACAGCTAACTAACAAGGGTGGTCCCATAATATTATAATGGAATTTAAGAATTCTTATGGCTTAGAGCCTTGAGCCATTGGAACATTATAGGGGGACACATTATATTACTCTTGTCTGTGGTGATGCTGTGGCAAACTGACCCAGCAGTGTAGTCAATGCCAATGTGTGGAATACAAACTACATAATAATAAGCAATTATGCTGCTGCATTATGCACTGATTGTGCCATGCCATGTCTTGTCATTTTAGCGTGTACTTTTCTACTTACAGAAAACAGTTTACTGCTAAGTTTGCATCAACCAAGCATCAGCCTCATACATCTTGAATTTGCCAACACTGTGTTGTCTCCTCCAGTTAGTCTTGTGCTGCTTTACTTGCATGGCCCCAAAGAGCATAGAGTCTCGCTGTGTAGTAACATATGCCATTGAGGTCTGTATGAATACACTGCAATAGTCACAGAGGGATGGAACTGTTGAATGGCACACTTCGCAGAAGTGATGTATAACTCAGCAATGCATAACGGCATATATGTATGTGTATGCAAATGCATTACAACATGTATCATAGTTCTCCAAAACATTATTAAGACTAGTTAGAAATGAAATTACTTGCCAATTAAAATTAGCCCAAATTAGATGCCAAATTTATAATTTTCCTGGCATGTTCTCCCCAAATAGGCTAATTTCTTGAGTGTTTTTCCAAATGACTTCACTTTAAATATTTTTAAATTGTGTGTGTGTGTGTGTGTGTGTGTGTGTGTGTGTGTGTGCATGTATATTCAGGTGTACCTGTGGGGACACAGGACAACTTTGACTCTCATTCCTTGGGCACTGTCCATCTTAATTTTTGAGATAGTGTCTTAAATTGGCCCAGATATCACTGAATTGAGGCTAAACCCATATTACTACAGTAATGCATTAGTGGACATCAGGGAATCACATTTCCGGACATATTCTTGGGGTTTCCTTGCTTGCTGATTCTTTTTTCATCCATTTGAATTGATATGGTCAATGAAACATCAGAAACTATTGTACAGTCAATAGCTTAATTAGCACATAATATTGAGTCTTGTTCTTTGGAAGTCTTAGCTTATTCCTAGACGAACTTAAATTTAATTCCTAAATTAAAGGCTATGTAGAGAGAAATCTCAGCTGCCCCAGTCATCCCATGTAAGTGCCAACACATCTCAGTGAGATTGCATCAATGTACCCAGTTGATCTGACAGACTGTGTAGTCATCTCAGTAGACTATGACCATGAAAAGATCTAAATGCAGCCAGTTTGTGAACTATTCAGCCAGCCAAGAGGACCATGAGAAATTGCAACTCATTTATTTATTGTGTGTACATGCACAAATGCATGTATTCATGTGCCTCAGGGCATGTGTGAAGATCAGAGGACAACTTGCAGGAGTCAACTGTTTCTACAATGTGGGTTTTGGGGATCAAATTCAGGTAATAAGGCTTGGCAGCAGGTGCTTTTACTGTCTGAGCCAACTGATCAACATTTCATTGATGTTTTAAGTAAATATATTTGAGTCATTGTTTTAACGTAGCAGTGTATAACAGATTAGTTGTTATACAAGTTGAAATATTTTAAAAATTATTCTTACCTGAAATTATATCAATAGTCTGTGGTATAATAAAAAATCTCATAAAATTTAAATATGAGTACTGAGATTTTCAGTGCATTAGAAAATGACCCACATACAATGGGTTTAGAAGGAACTCCAAATTTGTAATAGAAAAGGTTTCCAAAGTCAGTGAGAAAATAAGCTTTAGTTTACACATTGCGTTTTTTCTTCTTCATATTAAATTGCCTATTTCATGTGCCTTCCTTTCTGAAAATGTATTAAAAAGTGAATGATGGATTGTTCCTGGAGTGATTTGAAGAACTTATTTAATCTTCCTTCTGCTATTTCCCAAAGGATAATCTTATTGGTACCTTGCAGATGCTAGATTTCAACAAACACCATATTATTTACACAACAGGAAAACATTTTCTGTGACTCCTACATCAAGATTTGATTTGGGTTTTAATATTAAAGAGAAACAAAAATAAACCATTTAGCTCATAAGATATGAAATTTTGTTTAGAAGATTATGACATTTTATTATATTAAGAGAGAAATATTTCAAACAAAAATAAAGGACTGACTCTTTGTCACTTCACTTTTAAGTCCCTCAGTCCCTTGGCCTGACCCCTTGGGCTATAATTCTATGAATAATTTATTACCGCTGCTGGTTACTTTTTCAGAAGCATAGGAATGGTATTTCTGTATTGAGCAACTGGCTGTGTGCCTTTCTTCAACTCTTAAAAATTGCTTTGCATAATTTTTTATTTTTATGGTACTCTGAAAACATGTCTGCAGTGAATATCCACAGTAAAAAAAAAAACTTAAAACAATAAATTTGATCATTTTAAAAAGATTTTATTTTTATTTGTGTGTGCATGTGTGTGCGTGTGTGTGTGTGTGTGTGTGTGAATATAGGCGCATGTTCATGCAGACAAGTCAAAACATTTCATCTCCTGAAGCTGGAGTTCTAGGCAGTTGGGTGTCACCTGCTGTGGCTTAGGAACCAAACTTGGATCTACTAGAAGAGCACCAAGCCCTCTCAACTGCTGAGCCTTCTCCAGTCCCTCAAATCTGACTTTAATATGATCTGTTTATACCTCAGTTGACATCATCTCTCTGATACTACATGTGATTACGTTGCCATCATGCTATTGGGCCAGGTGATCCATTTTACTGACTCACGGTAGAGTGAAGGAGCCACATTCACAATGACATTCCAGAATGCAGCTTTCATCTTGAATGGAGAACAGGAAAGGAAAATGGACAAGAGGAAACGAAGTAAAAGCAACTTCAGGAAATAGTGTGGAAACAACATTCCTGTTTTTCCAATTGCACAGTCTTTTTCGCAGTATTATCCTTAGCATTGTCATCTGAATTCATTTTCTCTTGCTCCTCAATGAACTAGAGGTGATTTGACATTCGTTTGACAGATTAAAAATTGTGGTTTTGATGTTCTCATTAAGAAGATCTATTCACTTAAACACATGGAAGATACAAACTTCACTGAATGTATTTCTTAATAATTTAAACGTGGCCAGGCGGTGGTGGCACATGCCTTTAATCCCAGTACTCGGGAGGCAGAGGCAGGGGGATCTCTGTGAGTTCCAGGCCAGCCTGGGCTACAAGAGCTAGTTCCAGGACAGGCTCCAAAGTTACAGAGAAACCCTGTCTTGAAAAACAAAATAATAATAATAATAATTTAAACGTAATATTTAAATGTCAGGGTCTTTAGGATATATGTCCTAGGAGAATAGACTCAAGAAAACAAACCTGAGAAACACCACAGTAATTAGTATTTTCAATGAGCCACCTAATTTTCTGAAGGAAAAATTCTTTAATAATATACTTGAAGTACTTTAGTTTTGAAGATAGGCAGCTCATAAGTCAATTTTACAGTAGAAGACAACCTGAACCTTGATGTGTCCTTATTGTGTACACTGATGAACAGCATGGGTCAATGTAATTTTCTTTTTGTAGGTTGCTAATGTATCCTTTTCTTTGGTTGCTGAAATCATGTTACTATTGCTGTAGCCTATCAGACCATAGTTCTTGCTGTATGATTTCTCACCGCAATTATTATTTTATACAGAAAACGTCTCTTTGATGCAAAGAGAAGAGCTGCAATGATTCCATTTTGAAGTGGAGAAACCAGAATCTTGGAGGTGTCGGAGTGACACAGAGACAGACCTTGGAACCCAGAGCCGGTGTCACTAGACCTAGGTCCTATCATCAGGTGTAGCAGTAATGAATATTTATTAAGAGTTAGTAGTGCCTCTTCTATACCTTTACTTTTCAACTAATTTTTTATGTATTATCTCTCCCTAGACTAATGAAAAGTGAAATGCAGTGTGAATCCTAATTTTATTTCCTTTGATGGATTCATTATGCAGATCTTTTGAAAGCATTAACAAGAGCACCATCAAAATGACCTCTCAGAAATGAAAGGATGCTTGCCAGCTATTGCAGTGCTCTATGAATTACTAATAAAATATGATCATAAGTAACTATAAAATGACATGGAACTGTATGGGTGGCATACAAACTAAGATTAAAAATTGAACAAAATGGGGATTCTGTAATCGATCCTATTATAAAGGCAATTTTGACCTATAGGCAAATCATTTCATTCATGTTAGAGGGAGGAGTGTCAATAAATTTAGAAAAAACAAAATAACCTCACACTTAAACTTCACACAATGCATTATTTTTTCCAGAAATTAATGCAAATACAAAAACTAAAACTAAAAGAAAAGGTAGAGAAGAGTCTTACTGAATTATATAAATAAGTAATTTCTCAGTGTACCATCAAAGCAAGGACCATAATTATCACATGGAGTTGAATAGGTAAAAATAAAGTTTGATATGTTAAAAGGACTGAATACACTTAGTATTGAAAATGAATGGTAAACTTGGGAAATAATTGCCAAGTTTGGGGGATGGTGAAGTAAAACTATTGTTTTATACAAAACTCCATACAAAAATCTAGTAGAGAGGGGGAGGCAGTAAATACAAATTTAAAGCAATGAAGTAAGTTTTCCATGTAAGATTTTGAATGATGCAATGTTGATAAGAAAATAACAAGAAACACTGTCATGAAATCTTTATACTTGTGTGAATAAGTACCAGCATCTGGACAAGAATTTGACAACATCTGCTTGTATGTATAGGCAGAATTGCAAGAATGTAATTCAAACTGTGAAGTGGTAGGAAGAAGATTTTCTAGTAATTTTCAGAATAATACTTATATCTTGATTTTGTTAAAGTTAGTTTGATTGTGGATAATCTTTCATCCGATACTGTACTCAAAACAGGGAAGATCCATAATGTTAAACAACCATTTTTAATCCAAGTATCTATCTGCAGGTGTAAGGTTTAAACCTATCCATCTGGTTTAAGATGCTCTGAGACAATGACAGGAGGGAGGAATAGCACAGCCATCACCAAGTTCATTCTGGTGGGATTCTCAGACTTTCCCAAGCTCAAGCTGGTTCTCTTTGTTGTCTTTCTGGGAATTTATCTCTCCACAGTGGTGTGGAACCTGGGCCTCATTGCCTTGATTAGGCTTGATCCTCACCTGCACACACCTATGTACTTCTTCCTCAGCAATTTGTCATTTTTAGACTTCTGGTACATTTCCTCTACAGCACCTAAAATGCTCTCAGGATTCTTCCAGAAGCCTAAATCCATCTCGTTTATGGGGTGCGCCATGCAGTACTTCTTCTTCTCAAGCCTGGGTCTGGCTGAGTGCTGTCTTCTGGCAGCCATGGCTTATGACCGCTATGCCGCCATTTGTAATCCTCTGCTCTACACGGCGATCATGTCCCCTTCCCTCTGTGTGCAGATGGTGGTTGGAGCCTATATCACTGGTCTCTTTGGTTCATTGATACAACTGTGTGCTATACTTCAGCTCCATTTCTGCAGGCCAAATGTTATCAACCACTTCTTTTGTGACCTGCCTCAGTTGTTGGTCCTCTCCTGCTCTGAAACCTTTCCCCTGCAAGTTCTGAAGTTTGTAATTGCAGTGATTTTTGGGGTGGCTTCTGTCTTGGTCATCCTGATATCCTATGCTTATATCGTTACCACAATTCAGAAAATCAGCTCAGTAGATGGCAGGGCCAAGGCTTTCAATACCTGTGCCTCTCACCTGACAGCAGTCAGTCTCTTTTTTGGATCAGGACTCTTTGTTTATATGCACCCCAGCTCTGACCATTCTCAGGGTTATGACAAGGTGGCATCAATCTTCTATACAGTGGTGATTCCCATGTTGAATCCTCTGATTTACAGTCTCAGGAACAAGGACATCAAAGATGCTCTTAAGCGATGTAAGAAGAGGTGCTTTTCCCATTGTCACGGCTAAAGGTCTGTCAGGCTAGTGACTTTGTTGACTGGAAGTCCTTATATTCTGCAAGGGTATTTAACATGACTCTATTATCCTGATGCTGTGGTGGAATTTCAAGTGAATCACTCAATTGAATTCCAAGGCTGGCACATGCTATGTGAACGCTGTGTCTTGCCTCCTCTTAGCCTTGAGGTTCCTCTCCTGTACCATCATGGCCTCACAGAGCAGTTAATACATTGCTTCCTTTTCTGTGGTAAGTCTTTTGTTCTTAAGATCTCAACTTATTATACTTTCTTTCAGAACTTCAAACACTAAGCCAAAGAAAACAGAATCAAACACAAGGTCAATAGTCCTTCTCAATCAACACATCTCCAGTAATACAATGACTGCTTTGTCTGAGATTTCAGACTCCTGAGTTGTGTCCTGGATGATTTTTTAATCAACTTGACACAAGCTAGTGAGACCCAGGGAAAGGAACTGTGAATGAGAAAATTCATCCATCAGATTGCCTGTAGGCAAGTTTGTAGGGCATTTTCTCAATTAAGGGTTGGTGTGGGAGGGTCCAGCTCATTGGAGGCATGGTAACCCCTGAGTTGGTGGGCTTATGTACCATGGAAAAAGTAGAATGAGTGGTGGGGAGCAAGACAGTAAGCAGAGTCTCCACCCTGACCTCTGCTGCAGTTCCTGACTCCAAGTTCATTCCTTGAGATCTGTTCCTGATTTCCCTTCCTGCTAGACTACAAGAAGTAAACTGAAATAAACCCTTTTGTTGTTTGTTGTTTTTTACTCTTTGACTCTTTTGGGGGTCTGCCATCAGCTCCCAAATAACTACAAACGGAGACTTGTTCTTTCTTATGAATACTCCACCTTAGCTTAGCTTTTTTCTAGCCTGCTTTTCTTAACTTAAATTATCCCATCTGGACTTTTACCTTTCTCTATTTCTGTATATCTCTTTTTCCTTCTTATTCCATGTCTGGCTGTGTGGCTGGGTGACTGGTCCCTTCTTTTCTTGCTCCTCCATTTTCTCTTCCCAGAATTCTCCTGTTTATTCTGTCTGCACGCAGCCCTACCTATTTTTCTTGCCTAGCTATTAGCCACTTAGCTCCTTATTAGAACAATCAGGTGTTTTAGACAGGCAAAAGTAACACACCATCACAGAGTTAAACAAATGCAATATAAAAGAATGGAACACATCTTTTCATCATTGAACAAATATTCCACAACATAAACAAATGTAATGCATCTTAAAATCATATTGTCCAACACCCTTTCTACTCCAAGTCACTTGTGGTCGGGGTGTTTTATTATAATAAAAACCCTAAGACAAGGTGATTAGGTGAGTTCCAATAGATGAAGATGAGAATGTGGGGAAAATGTCATTCTAAACTTGTACCTAAATTATATGCCAAGGAAATATGTAATAGTTTGTTCTAGAACTTGTTTTCTAGGCTTTTTTTAGAACCATACATAAATAGCCTGCAAATGGATGAAGAATATGATTTTTTTTTGATAATACACTACACTTGGGTGGACTATGTCTTTGTTTCTGTCATTGGTATCACATCTGGATTCAAAGTGAGTAGACATTTGTTCAGGGCTCCCTAGTAATGATGTCACACAACATCATTCCAGATGTCCTGATGACAGACTGAAGTACTGATACCAAAGTTCAACTTGGTGAACCAATGAGTTTTATTGGGGTTACTTATAAGAATATAAGGGAGGGGTTACTTACAGAAGCAGAAATGACTCAAAGAGAGATGTATCACTAAACCCCATCCTGGCATGGATGTCAGATCACAAAAATCTGGAAACCTGGAGCACACTGCCCAGACTGCACACAGCTCACACAGTTAGTAGGTGTCCTTCCCAGGTGGCACAGTTGTTCTAAGTCTCTTCCAGGCACCTCAGCTGGTCTCTGCATCTTCCAGGAGCCTGAACTTGTCTGAGGGTGACTTTTAGCCATTTTTACTGCTTATCAACTTTTAGTAAGGAAGGGGCCTAGTGAATCTAGTCAATTTTAGGGACTTCCTAAGGCTATTTTTAGTTGTTTACTTCCTATATTAAATGAACTACCATACAGAATGCAATGTTGCAATCTCCTGGGAAATTGCCACACAATAGGTAAGTGAACATTTGTTCATATTTCCCAGAAAATGTTTACGTAACCCTTGGTACTCAAACATAGAACACCACAGAACCAAAGCTGAGTTAGGAGAAGCACATGATGGGGCTTGCAACTGAAGTTAAACTTCCTAAGGGTGGAACAGCCATGGGGTAATCCTAATGTAGCCAGCCTTTTTAATGTGATATATAATGGCATGCATCCTTACTGCAGTAATAGTTGCACCATCCCTGCTAGGAATAAGATGACATATAACTAAAATGAATTTCTCTAAAAGTAGAGTTCCATTGGAGGGAAACCCAGAGTACTGGCTTCCTATATGTGGAATGGAGTGGCAAGACCCCTTGTGAGTGTGAGGAGTGAATATGTGGATGTCCTCTCAAATAACTGGTAATCTAGAGGATATATTACAGTCCCTGAAAGTAGCATGTAGGGGTGGGATTGTAAGTAGACTGTGGCATCAATTACATGATCCTTGCTCTTGGTAATAATGACTGCAACTAAGGCTGAATTATGCACTCATAAAGAACTTGCTTAGCCAGACGGTAGTGGCACATATACCTTTAATCCTAGCACTAAAGAGGCAGAGGCAGGTGGATCTCTGTGAGTTCAAGACCAGCCTGCTGTACAAGAGCTAATTCCAGTACAGGCTCCAAAGTTACAGAGAAATCTTGTCTCGAAAAACAAAACAAAACAAAAAAATAATAATTTGCCTGTGTAAGGGAAGAATTGCAAAGAGAAAAAGATATGCAGATGCTCCCCTCCACAGTAGCCTCTGAATTTACAAAAGAAAGGGAAGATGAGGTGGAGATGTTGTTTTCATGGGTTCTTACTGGGAGATTAAGAGAAAGAGAACACAACTTAGATCCATGCTAAATATGTTCTCCTGGGATCCACAGACATGCAACCCACAGGAAGAATTGGATAGTGAAGAGGGAGAGAGTGAGGTAGACGTGATAGAAGATAACGTAAAAAGGGGAAATTCATGATACAGCATGCAGATGGCCTGGTACAGGAAACTATGATAATCAGAGATTATTTGCATTTGAATGGCTTGAATTGGAATAGACTTTAAGCAGAAAATTAAAGAAGCTCTTATAGACTATTGTAGGTGAAAATCATGAGGATAGATGGGATCAATCTGAGTTCCATGGAAATGACACAAAGTTCCAAAGACAAGGGTTGCATAATGAGTCAACATTAGGGAAGTCAGTATGACTGCCTGGCTCATCTGAGCCACATGTAACCTAGTCTGAGATCAGCGACTACCTGTCCAATGGGTTTCCTCAGGGCAAAACACCTGGGGAAATGGACTCTCACTTGACATTATATTGGTAATTTGGAGGGTCAGTTTTTAGTTTTACTTTGTCAGTTACACATGCAACAGCTGTAATTTTCCCTGGAAATTCTGTTTTTTTCTCTCGAATATTTTCCCCTAAGATTCACCGGTGGCTAATGTTTCTCAAACCTCTTATCTGGAATGATTAACTACAGCTCCTAATTCTGGGAACTTTTCTGACTCAATAAAGACAATTACGTACATATGAGAAAACAACACTTGAAACGTTAGCCGTGCCTCAGTTCTGGAAAGGAGAGCATGGCATGCAGACACAGAATAGGGAAAAAGCCTCAGGAATACACATAGTGCCAACTGTTGAGAGTAAGTTCCCTGGGCACCAAGCACAGAGTCATTGGTAGGATCTGGTATGCTCCAAGAGGAAAAACTACAATGCAAAATGTGGAATGGATAGACCCATCTTTACCATACATAGAACTTATGTTAGTGGAAGAGGCATGGTATGGTGAGATGGGAAAAGAGTGCTTTTACAGAGAGCTTGAGACATGGGACTTTCATGACAAAGGGAATTGTCTAAAAACATACAGCATGAAAGAACTATCTGGATTTGAATACTGTTGCCCATAAAGCATTGCACCCATGAATATTATTTTTTGAATCTGTAACCACAAGTGGCTGCCAGCTGATGTAAGCGCTGTGAGAACGGGATATTTAGTTAAACCTGCAAAAGTACTGACCTCTAGGTCTAGAATAAGGTTATATAGGGGGTGGGGCAATGTACTGAGGAATCATAAAGTGCCGTGGACCATGCCAGAGGAGCAGCGAGTTACAATTGAAGTTCCAGGTGTCAGCCCAGCAGAAGGGAATCCTCTGATAAGCCAATCTCCTTTAGGCAAGGCCACAGGACTGCAGACCCCAGGATGCCTTTTGCTTCTGCTGCACCTTTACATGTTTTCTGCAACTCTCTTTCTCTGGTACCTAGCATGGTGTGAGTGGATATGGGGAGATCTCCACTTCCTGTAATATAGTGTGTTTTTCTCTTGGAAATATCCCGTTCAACTGGACATTTTTACCTGTGTATTTCAAGATGATCCCCCTAAGCCATACTGTCTAATTTGATAATAATTACACAGAGTTTTGATAAGTAAAAATATATACAAGAATATGTTTCATAGCCAAGGTCTGTGAGTCTCACCTAAGGAGCTACATGGATTGTAGCTCAAGTTAATGACTAACAACTGAGTTCCTATAGCCCAGCTAGTCTAAATTCTTTTAACCTTAATGCTGGGGGATGTGTTCACAGGTCTCAGACAGGTCACAGCTGAAACAAAGCTTTGAAAATAACAAAGTTAGACTAAGATGTTTCTGTTAAATAACTTTGAGGTGAAAACCCCAAGAAGACAATCTAAAGTTTTAGAAAGGGACATAGCTAAATGTGAACCTCTTTAAAGTCAGGGAACAAAGCAGCCCAATTATTACTGGCTGACGTACTCTCCTTGCTAGGTTTGGTTGATGACCACAGGTGATGATTAATTCCTTTTATGCATTTATGTCCTCAATCTCCTGATAAAAAGCTATTAATGAATGGATATGTACCCTAACGATTTAAAATAGAGCAGACTGAATCTTTTTCTTATATAAGGTTTAGGTTTGTGATTTCTTTAAGATTCCTTGTAAGATTACCTTTCAAGATAAATAATAAAGTAATTGGCCCTTTCCTTGTAACTGCAAAATGCAGCCTGACAGTAAACAACCTGACAAAAAACACCTTGCTTGGTTTATCTATAACAAGTTATATATCTATGGTTAATCTATAACAAGTTGCTTGGGTATGAATGTATCTGGGTTCTTGGGATAATTTGTTTTCACCTAAAATACATAAAATGTTTAATCATATGAGGGAGATAAAAAACATGCTTTTACCTGTAATCATTCATTTGAGAAATGGAATGCAACTATTTTGACTCTTGTACTACCTGAAAGATTTTGTTGGGGTATAAAAACTGTAAAAAAAAAAGTGAGATAGAGAGAGAGAATAACGAGAGAAAAAAGAATAGAAATAAATAAAGAAAACACCAAGAGAGTTTGTGTATGCCTTTTTCCCTAACCCCTCTCAGAAAAGTTTAGCCTAGCTGACACTGTGTATTCCTGCCAAAGTCCTGTGCTGCTGGAGACTGGTCCCCAAGACAAAAACGAATGATGTGGGCTTTCATAATGATCACGATGTATTACTTAAATTGTGATGTTTTTCTTAAAGTCAAAAATAAGAGCCAATAGCAAAGATGTTAATATAAGCCTGGTAAGAAAAAAAATCTGTTTAAATATAAATAAAGATGGCCCAAGCTATTCCGGGCCACTTGAATTCAATCCACCTGGTGGTCAGAATATAACCAATATAAGTTCCTATGTATAGTAAAGATGGATCAATCTATCCCACATTTTGCATTGTAGTTTTCCTCTTGGAGAATACCAGATCCTACAAATAATTCTATGCTTAATGTCCAGGGAACGTACTCTCAACAGTGGCAATATGTATATTCCTGAGGCTTTTCCCCTTTTCTGTGTATGCATGCCCTGCTCTCCTTTTCAGAATTATGAGACATGGTTAATGTTCCAAATATTGTTTTATCATATACACCTTGTGCCGACATCCCTTCTCCATCTCAGGACCTGAACCTGAGCTGAAACTTCACCCTGGTACCCACGGTATCAGGGACTAGAGAGCAATAAATGAAAAACAAGCATTATTGAGAAAACAGTGCATGAAAGCCACATTTTCTTCAGTGTTGTAGCTGCCCATAGTTGCCCATAGTCCTGTAAATAATCCTCACCCCTGATCCTGCAAGCAACCCTTATTAAACTTGTTGATTCACCAAGTTAGACTTGTGTAAAATTGGTACTTTGATCTTTCAACATACTCTACCTGGGGTGAAAAGGTATTTGTTCATCTTCTCCAGGCAAAGTTCATATACCATAACTTCTATAAAGCAACAAATGTGTTACTGGGTGGAGTAATGTTCAGAGATTGTCTTAAAATATATTTCTGAGCAAACAAAAATGGAAATTTACAGCATATACATTTGCATAATGTAAAAACAACAATCCTAAGACATACGTAGCTCTGAAGATAGCTTTCACACATGGGAGGAATCTACTTAACTCTAAAAATATTGGATTCTGACAGAGCATATGGAAAATGGGGCTACCTGAGAACCTGATAGGCGACCCATTCACACATCTAAGAGTTCAATGGAATTATACCTCAGTGTGATACAGAATTAAGAGAAGGCATTGCACAAGAAAGAAAATTGTGATTCTCTCAAGGCTTTGACTTGAATACAAAGAAAAGTAAGTTGAGACTTTGTAACCATGTTCCATAGTGGAGGCTTGTGGTCTAATGTCACATGACCTGTCAGTGCATGGAATTTGTAACTATGAAACTATTTAACAGGGCCTCTGAAGGCAAGCGCCTTTAAATACAAGGCAATCAGAAACTCAGCTAAGTCCTCCCTTAAGATTCTGTTTTTGGAGACATATTTTAATTTTTAATCTATGTGTTTGTGTGATGACACCTTATGCAGGTGTCTGCAAAGGACAGAAGAGGATGCTGGATCCTCTGAAACATATGGCTGGGAGCAGCCTTACAAGGGTGCTGAGAACTGAATTTGGTTCCTCTGGAATAGAAGCAGCGCTTTTAAACACTGAACAACCATCTCTCTAGCCTCATCTCCTAAGATTCTTAACAGACTTTCCAAGCTGAGAATAAAAACAGTTTTCACAAATAATCTCCTAAAGAAAATTAGATTTTGCAAATCTCAAAATGTGTAAAGACCAGGAAGACATGCATGTTAGGCCTAAAAAACATTTATGAGTTGAAGAGGTAGCTCAGTGGTTAAGAGTGTGCACAACTCTCGCAGAGGACCTGAGTTCAATTCCCAACACCCACACTGGGCAATTCAAAATCCTCTGCAACTCTAGCTTCAGAGGATCAATCACTTTCTTCTGAACTCTGCAAGTACCTGCACTCATCAGTGCATATTATACACACACACACAAACACACACACAGGCACACATCTGAATAATAATAGTAGTAAATATTTAAAATCTTAAGATAAAGAGTAATATAGAGTTAAGAGAAATAAACAAGGTTTACTAAGGATTTCTGCACCTGCTAGTATGTGTGTATATTCATATATGTATGTATGGCCCTCATATCTAGGATAACTCAAGTACTGGGATTGAAATAAAGTCATCTTATAAGCATTATATGTCCTCTCACTTTGTGAAAATGTAGCATAAACTAGACCCAGATAAAGCAAATGATAAAACAAATGCCAAACTGGGTTTTATAGAGTGGATGTGAGGGAGTCCTGACAAAGCTGTATGCTAGGCTGAAAACACTGTGTGGACTGTCTGAATGGTGAAGGGTTCAACATCAAAGCAGAATATGAGCCAATGGGTCTACAAGATCACCTTCTTGGAAATCCTAGACATCCTACAGGTTGTGTTCAAGAAAAGAAATGGCTCATAGTAAAAAGAAGTACAATATGCAGATCCAAATGCTCATAACCAGGAACTACAGGGTAGAAACCCGGCCATACAAACAGAACTTCAGGACCTTAACTGTCAGAAGGGAAGACCAACACAGAGGGAGAAGTAGGAAGGAGGAAATAGTACTAAGGGTGTTTGGCACAAGCCATATGGAAGCTTGTCATAATTTTATATTGACTTAAAATGCACATATGTTTTAAATGAAGTTACATCACTTGGGGTGATAATGCTAACCCCAAGCCATAGACCAGCTAACAAAGCCATCAGTGACAGGCATAGGAAACCTCCCTTGGAGTTGTTGATCAGGGTAGTTCAAAAAACTCCCCCCGAGTGGGAGGGTGAAGATGGAAGAAAGGTGGACATTGGAGAAGGGAATAAGATATCTACATTAAGAGAATCATTTTAGGGTTGGCAAGATACTTGGCCCTGGGGATCCCAGGTGTCCACGGGCATGTCCCCAGCTAGGTATTCAGGCAGCAGAGGAGAGGGTGCCAGAACTAGCCTTGTACCATAGTCACATTGATGAT
>PVIU01007658.1:0-89724 GCA_004026605.1 Ondatra zibethicus | reverse complement strand
CCCCCGTATTCCCACCTTTTGCCTGGAAATCTTGTTTGCTTCCAATTTCCAAGAAGATCTATATATGATTTTCTTTGGGTTTGCCTTGCTATTTGGCTTCTCTGGGCTTGTGAGCTATAAGCTTAGTGTCCTTTGTTTTATGGCTAGGGTCCACTAATGAGTGAATACATACCATAATCGTCTTTTTGGGTTTGGGTTATGGAGGTGTAACTTTGTTGGAGTAGGTATAGCCTTGTTGGAAGAAGCATGGCACAGGGGGCGGACTTTGAGATTTCAAGCCAGGCCCAGCAGCTCACTCTCTCTTCCTGCTGCCTCAGGATCCAGATATAGAACTCTAAGCTTCTTCTCCAGCACTGTGTGTGCTTGTATGCCGCCATGCTCCCTGCCAAGATGATGGTAGACTAAACCTCTGAATTGTAAGCCAGCCCCAATTAAACACTTTCTTTTATAAGAGATGCAGTGGTCATGGTGTCTCTTCACAGCCATGAAACCCTACCTAAGGCATATTCCAAGGGAACACGATAGAAATGCTTAGAATTTCAGAGTTCTAGCCTCAGACCTCACAGATCACTTCCAATGTGTTCTATTGGTTGAAGTGATAATGTTCCATCCTGGTTCAAGAAAAGGGAACATAGACAGCACTAGTTTATGGAAGGCATGTCAAGTAAGGCATACCACATAGTTCGGAGAGTACATAGATGGGAGCTTCTGGTTCAGAGAGAGACTCTGTCTTGAGCAATTGGATGGAAAGGAAAGAGGAAGATATCAGATGTTTTACTCTGGCATCCACATGTGCACACATGGGAGCACACCTGCACATTCATGTGCATGTACTGCACACACACACACACATACACAGATACACATCACTTACAACACAACACTTCCCACACAGAGGTTTATAGAGTGTTTAATGGACATAAGATAGTGCTAGAGAAAAGAGTGATGGCAACATTCTAGGGTTAGTAATGGTAGGGGTCCTTACCACCCCTAAGTGAGAAAGGACTGGGGCAGTAAATATTTACTGGTGATCAAAATCATGAGGACAGAGGCACTGAACTGGAGTCACAGCTGTCATGAAAGGGACAAGGGTCAGCAATTGGGTGACACAAGCAGACACATGGGACACAACACTGAAGATGCTTCTCCCTCTACTTCCTGTTAGTACTAAGCTGAGAGTAAAAGCTTCAATTTAGTCCTGTTGGTATTGAACTGATAAGGATAAAGGTTACACTTGAAATTAGCCAAAAGGCCAAGAAAAGGCATAGTCAATGATCATCTTTCTCTTGCCTCTTACCAATGTATCCGATTTGCAAAACCCAAATCTGAGGCTAGATCTCAGAGGATATTTATATCATCCTTTTAGAGCATAAAGGTAGAGAACGACAGTCTAAAACATCAAATCCAGCAATGTGTTTTGCTTTTCAGACTGATTAAAACGCACAGTGCTCAGAGAGGAACATAGGACATGCTGTTGGTTTCTTACTACTTTCATTGTCTTCATGGTGCAAACACTTAAGAACTACACTACCAAGGTCCAGGACTTTGCTGAAGTTTATTAATTGTGTTTACACAGTCTAGGAACCCATGCTCTAAATAAGCCCTGTCCTTGTATTTATGGTGTGTGTCCTAGCTCAGGTTAATATTGCTGGGAGCACAAAGGTCTGTAGCATGATTAATAAAAACCCAGAGACAGATATTAGGGTTCAACCAATAAAGCAAAACAGTCAGGCACTGGTTCTTACCTCTACCTAATTCCGAAATGGCAATCCTGCCTCCAGGAATCTCAGAATGAGACTGTGTCTGAGAGCTGTCTCCTCCCATCTTATATTCCCCTCTAGGGCTGAGATTAAAGGCGTGTACCACTACCCAGTTTCTATGGCAAACTAGTGTGGCTACTGGGATTAAAGGTGTGTGTCATAACTGTCTGGGGCTGTTTTATTCTCTGATCTTCAGGCAAGCTTTATTTATTAAAGTACAGATGAAATATCACTACAAAGGTACCTGTACACACAGATATCCGGGGAAATCAGGAATGTTAACCATCCAGGGATGCCTCCTCAATGGAAGAGATAAATTCAATACCCCCATTCCACTGAGAATGCTGAGAATGGGTACTGTTAACGACCCGGTTGGTGCCCTTTCTGCCATCTGTAGAGGCAGACCTCATTCGCCTTCGGTTATAGAGGTGCACCTCACTCAAACTCCCCAGGATGATTATCCCAGGCTCTCCCTCCCTAGATAGTATCTTTAGCTCCCAGAGTTAATAGAACCTATCCTCAGGGGAGATGTCACACATATTTTATGTACTGCTGGCTTCTATGCTCTATTGGTCAGAGACCACACTGGATCCGAGACCTTTTAGCTATAGAATCCACCCACACTCATGGTCACAAGTACATTGTAAAGGAGTTTCTAAGTGTCGTGGATAGGGGCTGGAGAGATGGCTCAGAGGTTAAGAGCATTGCCTGCTCTTCCAAAGGTCCTGAGTTCAATTCCCAGCAACCACATGGTGGCTCACAACCATCTGTAATGGGGTCTGGTGCCCTCTTCTGGCCTGTAGGCATACACACAGACAGAATATTGTATACATAATAAATAAATATTAAAAAAAACTTTGTCGTGGACTTGGAACTGGAATGATTGCTGCCTGGACATTTTCCCCAAATTGTACTGTTTAAATATGCTCACAATGAACTGCTTACCATTAGACTCCCTGAAGTCTGATCCAGATTAACAAGGTCAATCTGAAGTGAGTTTTCATTCTCATCTCTTTCCCGGTGAGGGGGGTGTGTGTTTCCCTGCCTGAACACCTGCAGGGTCCCCCTAATTGCTGGGATGAACTTCCATGACAAAGCAACTTAAGGAGAGAGTTTATTTGGTTTATGCTTCCATGGGATTGTTCATCATTAAAGTAAGACGGGAGAGGAACTCAAACAGGGCAGGAGCTGATGCAGAAGCCATGGAGAGGTGCTGCTTACTGACTTACTCTTCATGGCTTGCTCAACCAGCTTTCTTACAGAACCCAGGATAGGGATGGCACCACCCACAATGAGTTGGGCCCTCTCCCATTAATCATCAATTAAGAAAATGCTCTAAAGGCTTGTCTACAGTCCAGTCTTACAGAGCACTTTTCTCAATCAAGGTTCCCTCCTATCAGATGTCTACAGCTTGTGTCAAGCACAGACACCATCCTCAAACAGTATCACCCCTTTTTTCTTTCACATCATGGCACCTATAGGAAATCGTGACATTTGTACAACAGTAAGATGAAGACTGAGGAAAGGCTATTTCAACCTGTGGTAACTGGACAAGAGGCCCTGCAAGTTCCAAAGACTAAGGGAATCACTATCTTACTCCTGCCACACGGGAAGCTCAGCTCAAATCTGTTATCTGTTCTGAACAGTAACATCAACACAGCTTCCCCTAAACAAAAATTCTATCATATTCTTCAACTGTAATAGTAATGTTCAGATTCTTTGTACGGCACTGAAGATGTAGGCTCAGAACTGGTCAGAACTGGGGGAGTTCTCAGGGGCCGTCTAGTTTATTCTCTTTGTGTTATGAACTCAAGTCCAGTAAGATTATCCAAAAAGGAACTGAGGGTTTTTTGTTTGTTTGTTTGTTTGTTTGTTTGTTTTTAAATCATACCCACACTGGCCTACTGACATACAAGCTAAAGTTGTAATAGTTTAATGGTGGAAAGTAACCTTGGTGGGTCGGAGCCAAGGATCACCACAAAGCCACACTATGCCATAGGGCTCACCTGGCAGGTTTATGGGGGAGAGATGCAGTGGCAGCCTTTGAGCTGTAGCGGGAGGACTAGAAAGAGAGGAACCGGGCATTTTTTTATAAGGATATAGAGAATGTGCATAGGGAGAGTGCTCCACTCAGTGGCAACAGTGGGCACAGTGTCACATCTTGACTGCTGCTGGTGAAGTGTCCTGCTAGGTCCCCAAGGACAGGCCAGTGTAGATGCCAGAATGCCAACAAAAGTTTAATTGTTTCCTTTTCTGTGAAGGCTGCCAGTTCAAAACACTGGGAAGTGAATGTTTCATACCCAAACCCTAAGGGTATTTAATCAAATGCTATACAGAAAGAGGGGAACCGGTAAAGCCCCAGTGGTTGTTTCCACATTAGCTTCCCTGTGTTGCTGAGGTGATCAAGTACTGGATCCGGGGTTTTAGGACAGGCTAATTTATAAACCCAAATATCAATTTACTGAAAACAAAACAGTTAAAAGGAAGATACAATTTAGACTGATTATTCAATATAGTCTGTAATCTTTTTCTGTATAGGGAGAAACAGTAAATACATGAAGTATGGATGTGTAGATTGTCTGCGTGTTCTCTCTCCCCTCTCCTCTCCTTCTCTGTCTCTGTCTCTCTCTACACAGCCCCAGCAGTCTTGCAATTTACTACTTGGACCAAGGTGGTCTTCTGACTCTATGTGCTAGAATTACCACGCCCAGTTCCAAATTCTGATCTTGTTCCAAGAGCTATAATAGTCACTGGGACACATAGACTCCCAGTCCTCGAAAGAATCTATCAAAACCTGATTTTAAATAGAGAAGCAGAATAATGTTTTAGGGCATTCGCGCGCCTCCTGACCTTTCCTTTTCTTAAGTTGTAGAAAAAAAGCAGCATCCACGTGTACTTTCATCGCCAGAAACTCTCAGGTTTCTCTTTCAGGGCAAACTGCACAAGCGCAGGCGCGACAGAACACTGACAACCTAATGAAAACACACCCACGTGCTCAGGTCTCCCGCGGCGAGAGTTCTTTGAAATTGAGCAGAGAAAAAAAATCGCCTTAGCATCAGTTCTTGCACTTTCGACACAGTCTTTTCCGCCATAATTCAAAACAAAATCCTTAAATATATTTTCAAAATCGATCAAAACAGGTGATTAACTTCTGGCTCTGTGTCTTGGCTAGTTTCTATCATTTGGGAGAATTTACTCTGTGATTCTAGATAGATCTTGAGCACGCGAACCTGTGTGGAAACGGCGACACCCCCGGCTTCCGCAGCTGGAGGGCGTGGTGCATGTGACGTCATCTCCACTGGGCGCAGGCGACGGCGTTCAGTGGCTTCTCCGCGTTGGGTGTCGCTGTAGCCCTCTCTGAGGCAGAGCGGATCGCAGCAGCCGGCCTGTTTCACCTGGTTGTCAGCTCGCGTCGGGTCTCACGGAGATGGCAGACGATCTGGGAGACTTGTGGTGGGAGAACCAGCCCGCCGCCGCCAGCAGCCCAGGTACCCGCCCGCCCGTCTCCCACGTTGCCTCCGCCCCAGGTCCTCGCCTCAGCCCCTGCCCGCGCGAGGCAGTCGCGGTGGTCCTCCCGGTGGAGGGGCGCGGAGCTTAGGGAGCACCAGGCACCGCGGGGACAGGGGTGGGAGAGCCTATCCCACGTGAAACGAGAGTGACCCGCTCACCATCTGCCAGTGTGAAGGGGTCCCTTCCCAAGCTCTCATTTTCATTTACTTGACTTTTTCCTTGAAACTACGTAGAACGTTTTTGTACAAAGAGGCAGTGTTGAGTAGTGGTCACCAGTAATTCCTGAACTAGATTCAGACGGTTGGATTTCAAGTCAGACTCTGCTATCACTGACAACACATCCCCCCTTTTCCTCATCTGTAGAAAGAGTAATGCTAATGTCTTTTCAAAAATTGTTATGAAGATGATTTAAAGCTGTACAGCTCAATATAGTGCTTGCTGCATAGTATATGCCCACAATATTAATATAATGTGTTCTTTATAACATGTAGTTTGAGGCAACAGGGGGCTTAAATAAAGATCATCTTTTTGAACTCTGCTGTTTTACAGATAAGGAATGTGACCTAAAGATATTTATTAGCAAATTCACTTAGCTAGTTGGTGTCAGACACAAAACTATTTTCCAAAGCATTTAATTTACACGGCTCTAACAATTTTTCTCATGCTGTCCCATGTGCACCCTTCTGGAAGCAGTAGGCATTTTATTTAAAAGTCAAGTCGTATTAAATAACAAGGCCCCAGAGTGGATTTGAATATTTCAAGTCCTATAAGGGTTAGCATGCAGTGATTCCTGGTTTTGTTGCTGTCTCAAGTCACTCTCCAAGGTTACAAGGTCTGCCTCTGTATTTTGAGGATAACATCAAGGTTAGATATCCATTTACTTTCACCTCAGAACCATCACATGATAGACACTGGTGGGGTTGACAAGTTGAGATTTTTCAGGGTGAAACTGAAAGTTACAGCATCGATTCTGTGATTTAAGAGAAAAAGCCAAGTCAGTCCAGTGGAGTATGGGAGTCTAGATCCCAGGTTTGAGACTAAAGATGGAGAATAGCAGGTGCCAAACTACAGTGAGAAGCTAACCGTAAAGTAAGGTTGAATAAAAATAGCTTGTTTTTAGTAACACACAGTACTGTCTCTACACCTTTTGAGTGTTTTTCCTATGATTCAGCAGCACATTTTGAGTCTTTGATGCCACCTCTAACCATATATGTTAGAAGAAAACGGTAATGCTCAGAAATATCAGGAGTCAGCGGCAGGTAGTAATGCCGCTTTTCATTTGTTGAGCTTTTTTTTTTTTTAAAAAAAATGAAATTTATACCCTGGCAATGCTGAAGCATGTATATGGTAGTTCTGTTGAACTTGTCTATATTGGGTTTCATGGTTTAAGTTGATGAGGATGACTGACCAGGTCTCTCTTACTATGTGCTAAATCCTTTCCATTTCCTTCCTTACCTTTTTGAGATGGAGCTTTCCTTATGTAGCCCATACTAGCCTTAAACTCTTAATGTCATGTATTGTTGTGGTCACTTTAGGAATGCTAGCTTATTGTTTGATCTCCTCAAGTCTGCCAAGAAGTAGTTACTGTCTTCCTTATTTTACACATGACAAAACAGAAGCACCGAGATGCTAAGCGATTAGCGTAGGATTCTTTTGTTGAGTGAGGTATCTCTTGTTCATATTCAGATGATCTGAAATCAGTCTATGCACTTATATTTTTTGTGGTAATTATTCTTATGATCAAAGGTAAGAATCTCTAAGTAAACAAGCCATTACTGATTTTTAAAGGTACATAATTTGTATGCATTATGCAAATTGCTATCGAACTGTGTCTGTTGACTCCTGCTTTGTAAATGAGACTGTAATTTATGCAGGGGATAGTCTCTGTAACCTAAAGTGAATGGAGTGATTCTTTGTTAGTGGTTGCTGACATGAGCATTGTAAGTATTCTTCAAACTGTGTTGCTTTGTTGATGCTAAGTTTCTTCTGGAATGATTTGGTAGGGGAACACAGGATCTCTGAATAGCTAAGGTTGTTTGTCTTGTTATTTACCTTTTTTCTCCCCAAAGTTAGACTCTTAGAGTATAATTTAATGTATAGGTATTGTACATATTGTGAAACATTGTCTGAGCTATGCAATTCAGGCTTGGGATATTTTGTGTAGATGTTGGCATCACTCATAGAGAACCAACTTCAGAGCACGATGTTTTCAAGATAATTTATTGATGTCAGCCCTACAAATAACATGATAGAATGAATGTTTGAGGGCACAATTCAGGATGCATTTTTAAACACAAGAGGAAGTAAAGAAAAAGAGGCTACATTTTCAGTCACGTTCTGTCCTTAAAAACTATTTGATGGACAGTAAAACAGCCTAGGAGACTTTATAGAATTCTCACAAATCTAAACTGAGTGATTCTTGACAACAGCTTGTGAAAGTTTGAAAGTACAGATATTTAAATCTTTCTCCAAATCATACATACATACTTTCCTGATAGAATTTTGCTAGGTATCCATGAGTTTCATAAAAAAATACCCCTCATAAATGTAGAAGGCCTTTCATTTCCTCTTTTGTGGTTAACAATAATGCATAACATTATTCAGTACTACAAATCCTTAGAGGTTTTGTATTGGTTTTGATTTTGTTTTGAGAAAGGTTCTCACTTTCTAGTCCAGGTTGGCCTTGAATTAGAAATCCTACTGCTTCCAGCTAGACTTTTTTGCTCTAGCTTGTCCATTGCTGGTGTTATAGCATGTGCCACTCTGCCCTCCCTTTGACCTGTTCTTGACCTAATGATCTGCCATTGAATACTTAGATGTTATGCAGTTTTCTAAACGTTTCACCGACATCTTGAAATGTAGTTTTCTCATTTTCATCAGCTTTCATAGAATGCTAGATTGAATTCTTGAATTGCAAGTGTTACTTTGAGAAGTTAGATTATGGTAGAGTGGTTAAGTGTTCTGTTCCTGGGTTTCTTACTAGCCTAGTTCGGACTAGCCCTGTGGTTAGCTAACTTCTTTTTTATATGTATTTGTTTACTTAGTAGGAATCTACTCCTACAAATGCTAAGTTTTTTCAGATCCAATATCATTTTTAAACTACTCAGCCTTGCTATTTTAGTGTAAAAATAGACAATAAATATGTAAATAATTGAGTGTAACTGTGTTCTATTAAAACCTTATAAGCAATGAGATTTTAGTATTATGTAATTTTCTTGTCATAAAAGTCTTGTTTTGATTTCTTTCAGCATTTATAATTATCACAGTTATTCTTAGCCTGCCTGTCAAATGAGGTGAGATAATAGAATTTTAGCCTACACAGCTTGAAGATGTTCCTTTCATCCCAAACTCAGGGTATTATATATTTCTCTAGAAAATATTTAAAATATATCCCAGAAAAAAACTGGTTTTTATTAGTTACCCTAGGATTCAGTCCACAGTTTTGTTAGATACTAGAGCACTTACATTCTGATTAAAAGTATTCATGATTTCAAAAAGTGAGACTAGTAAATTGAGATCACCAAAGAAGAGTAAACAAAGGACAAGTAGGACTCTTAGCATAAAGCTGGCATTCTTTTTTAGGAGTTTCATTATTTTTATTCACTTGGATTTTTATCTGTTTTTTTAAAATTTAATCACACTTACTCTAAAGTTATAGGACATTTTCTTTTTGGAATTTCACAAATTCTGACAATCTCACATATGTACATGGTGTATTTTGTCCATTTTCACCCTTGTTACCTCTCAGTCCCTTTCACTCCTGTTAAACACATTCTTCCTAGGGAGCCCCCTCCCACTTCCATGTAGGATAGCTTCTCTTGGGTACTTTTCACCCCCGCTCCCTTCATAATGGGCACATTTCTTTTGCAGGGTTATGCTGAGATGACAGGATTCTTTATTTCACTTGCTTAATATGTCAAACACTATGCTGTAGAAATTCAAGTTATATTCAGTTCTTAGTTGCATTGCATATTATGCCTTAGATAGTGCTTGGAATAAGCCTGTGCTGTGATTGGTAATTCTTTGGTTAAAATGGAACATTTTGTGATACTTTTGTCTTAATGAGAGGACTTGATTACCATTTCAAGGTGGATTACTGCTGATGATCATAGAAATGTCCATAATTATTTTAGATTTTTTTCTTTTTACTACTTTGAACAGTATCTTGTATTATTTTTTCCTTGCTCATGAATTTATGCCATCTAGACATAAAGCATACTTGAGAGAGTCCCAGCAGGGGGAGAAAACAAGGTTAAAACCTTCAATATACAACATTTTATGTTCCTTTTCAAGATATAACTTTCCTGGACACTTTGTTTTTCTGAGACTGTTGATAGTATATTTTTATTTTTCCTGTTAAAATTTTCAATTTTATTTTATTCTTATATGTGTGGGTGTTTTGCCTTCATGTATGTTTGCTCACCATGTGTGCAGTGTCCAGAAAAGTGTGTCAGAATTCTCTGTAACTGGAATTATAGATAGTTGTGAGCTGCTCTGTGGATGCTGGGAATCCTCTGGAAGAGCAACCAGTGCTCATAATTGGTTGCTTCTTATTTTTCGTGTGTGTGTGTGTGTGTGTGTGTGTGTGTGTGTGTGTGTGTGTTGCTGGGAGTTGAACCTGTGGCCTTGTACATGCTAGACAAGAGCTGTAGCCTCAGCCCTTTTTTTTTTTTTTGAGACACTATAACAGCTCAGGCTGGCCTCACACTCATGATCCTTTCTCTTCTGCCCTGATTCTGCTCCAGAGTGGTAGGAGTATGGGCATGTGCCCAGCTTGTTTTATGCTTTCTTTTGATCTATTTGGTTTTCACTCTAAGGATTCCAATATTTTGTCTCTCTGTTAGCATAATAGATGGTACCCAGGCATAACTATTTTCCCATCCCTATCATACTTCACTGCTGTCTCTTAAGCCTAGTTTCTCACCTGTGTCTTGTTTGAATGGCCTTTCTCTAGCTCATTCCTCATGTTGAATTTACTTGAGATGTATTAAATGCCTGCCTTTTCTCAGGCATGCTGCTGTGTACACTATGTGTGTCTTGCTTTTGGCGTCAGAGCTTCTTGACCTTCATTCATAGGCTCTTTTTCTATTCACTTATGACTTTCCTTTAACTTGGACTTCTGTTCCTGTCTTGTAACTCATTCATCCTCCCCACAGTCTTTCTCTACCACTTGCTTGATGCTGTACACCATTTCTCTTGAGCTTGCATAGCTCAGTGCTGCCCAACTCCCTCCTCTTCCTCCTCCAATTCCTCCCTCTCTTTCCCCTCATCCCTCTCTTCATTAAATGGCCCCTGGGTGTATGCATTGAAATAGATTAGCCATATGAGTATGGTAGACCACACCAAGGATGTAATCAGCTATTACTGATTTTGTGTTTTCTCTCTCCTTATAGCTAAGAATTACTACTTTTCTTTCTCATAGTCATAAAGATGATGGGTTTTAAACCTTAGAGCTTGATTTCAATTGTTATGTAATTTTGGTGGAAATCATCCTGTTTTCATGAGTAAGTTAAAAACTCTTGCTAGTACATGTCTTAGCCAATATGATTATATGATAAAGTTCTCTAGAATGAAAGATTACTTCTTTGTTCACAAAAAGCTCTTGGGCTGTCTTGTGAATCCAGTCTTGTCCTGTGCTGATGCTGCAGTCCAGCGTTGAGTTAGATTGCAAATGACATAAGGAATTGAGCGGTTTGCAGTTGTGAACTAGTGAGTTTATATATGCTCCTGTGTAAGGAGAGTTGGAAATTGTACATGCACTGCTTCTTTGAGCATGCCCTTTAGCAAGTCCATCAACCTGTGAGCCATAGGTCAGTTGGCTTCTTCACCATTTCCTGGAGAGATGGCCATTCCTCTCTGGCCTTCAGTGATTGTAGCTTCCCAGATGCTTCTGGAGATGAATCTTCCTAGACAGTACATAGGTATGACTTACCTTTTCCCTTCTATGTGGAGGAATGTGTTAGCAGTGACAGTTCTTATGATGTGTAATTTCTCACAGCCATTTTGGTGACTAGGTCCCAGGGCTGTTTTGCAGGAAAGTCTACTGATGCCTGTAGGTTTGGGTTTAGGGATCCTTGTTGGGATTCTCTGCTTGCATACTCCTTTGATCTTGAATCAAACAACAGCAGCAACAAACAAAGATAAAAGGTAGTTATTATATGATTGGAAGAAAATTATCATTTTTCAAGGCATGTAGTTAGTTTGGAGGTTTGACTTTGAAAGCACAAGGTTCTGGGAATCTATGAGATTTAAGTTAGTTTGACGGGAAAATATTTTAGGAATGTAGATTGCTGCCACATAGAGAAAACTCCTCATTCATCATAGGGACGTGTGTAGAAGAGAGTGGCTTGAGCTGGGAGATGGGACACATTGCCGAGATAGAGGTGTCTACTGTTTGCTTATTGGTGGAGGCCGAATGTGAAAGGAATCACATAGCCTGAGTGATCTAGGGTGAAGCAGTAGGTTAGCAGAGTTAAATAGATTGCTAAGAACTATTATATTTTAATTTTTAAAGGGAGAAAATGCTTCCTTAAAGAATGAGAATATTTAAGAGTACTTGCTGACACTCAGGAGGCAGAGGCTGGTGGATCTCTGTGAGTTCAAGGCCAGCCTGTGTATCAAGTGCTATGTGACTTAGTCATTTTTTCAGTGACCTTTTCTAGGAAATACTAAAATAAAGGTAAAGGTAGTTGTTTTATCATTAATTAAAATGAAAAAAGAGTATATAGAAAACTTTTTTTTTTTTTTTGGTTTTCCGAGGCAGAGTTTCTCTGTGTAACAGTCTTAGCTGGCCTGGAACTCGGTTTTGTAGACCAGGCTGGCCTTGAACTCACTGAGATCGGCCTGCCTCTGACTCCCAAGTGCTGGGATTAAAGGCAAGCAGCATCACCGCCCAAGTAGAAAACAATTCTTAATAATATGAGGGTATGGTAAATGAATTAATGTATGATTATATAAAAACACTGTGCCGGGAGCTGAGCGGCAGGACATAGCCAAGGATGGCTGGGACGACAAGCAGCCTGCCCTCTCATTACTACAGTGATGCTTTTGAAGTTACAGGGAAATGCTTCCACAGAGATGTTAAGAAACTGAATTTAAAAATTAAAACATGCGTATTTAAATACTTATATATGAAGAGAAAGAACTGCAGATTGACTGTCCCTAGGGATCAGAAGTATTTTGAATGTCTGAATTTTGGGAGCTTATTTACATATCCACAATGAGATCTGCATCTAAACACAGAAGCCATTATGTTTCAGATGTACATTACACACATAGAATGCCTGTAGCTTTACACACTATTTTACTGTAACAGTGTTTTAACCACTACATGTCATGTGAGGTCAGGTGTGGAATTGTCTGCTTGTGACACTGTAGTGACACTAGAAAGTTAGGTTTATAGCATGTTCAATTCAAATTAGGGATACTCAGCCTGTAGATAAATATGAGTCCATGATATTAGTGGTCTGATGAGGTTAGTGGTATTGTAAGTGTTTTTTGTTAGCCTCAACATTTTCTACAAGATCGTAAAATTAAAAGATGCTATAGTAAACTGTTAAGAGATGAAAAATGAAAATTTTCAGTGACGAGGGCATTTCTGTGAATGTCATCTACATCATTGAACCACAAACAAAAGCTGCACTTGAAATTTCACCCTTTCCAGAAGATGTTTCTGTGATGCCCTTAACTTTGTCAAGAATTGCAAGAGTTTTCCAATTTAGTGTTGAAAGTCCTTGATGTGGGCCTATTTAAACCGTTGTGTGGATGTGTAGGAAGCCACACTTTTAATAAATTCTCAAGGGTGATTGGCTCTGATGCACGTGGTCAGCCTATCACATTTAGAGAACCCTTGCTGAGGCTGAGGCTCTTTTAGATGTAAACATTTTCCTTCACTGTGAACTCTGACCTGCAAGATAGGGAAATGGCACTATGAGGGTCTAGCAGCTTGACCCAGTGGTCACTTGGTAGGATGTTTGTGGTTGAAGTACCTAGCATACCCAGATGCTATGTCAGAGCTGAAGATGCTTGTCTGGGAGTTGGGTCAGGGCAGGTGTGTTTTATGAACACCACAGGCCTCTGTCCCCACCTGGCGTCCAGCGCAGTAGTGGTGGAGCTTATATGCAATACTGCTAAGGTAATGGGAAGAAAATTGCCTGAGGTGGTGAGAACTCACAGGCTCCAAAGTTCACAAGTTGGGCTTTATTTGCTGTTTCACCACACAATTTTTACCTCTAGATGGCAGCAAAGACTAGTTATTTTTTTAGGACAGCCTCGGCTGCCATTCCCCCAATTGTGTTGGGCAGAGCATAAGAGAATGATGCTGGTTTTGGTTTCTTTCTTTCTCTTTCTTTCTTTTTTCTTTCTTCCTTCCTTCCTTCCTTTTTATCCTAGTATGAAATTCATACTTGGACTCATTTCTGTAAATGAAGTATGGAGCTGTAAAATGTGTCATCTCTTGGATCATTTTTATAGAATGTTATGTTAAAAAGCTCCAAGAAAGTTTCTTTCCAAATTTGGAGTGCATATTGCAAGAGAGGCTCTTGCTTTGTGGCTCTTTTAAGACCACACAGTGACTGTTCTGCTCAAAAGCTCCCTGGTTCCATCAGAAAGCACATGTCTGGGAGGGGATTAAGCAAGTTGGAAAGTTCATTAATAGGAGAAAAATGGTTTTTTTTTTCATTTTTTAAATTTATTTTATCTTTAGTTCAACCTGAAGGGTGCTATTTGGAACAGATAATAAGTATGAAGAATGATGGGTTCACTGAACAAAAGCTCTATCTAGAAAACAATAAGAAAAAAAAGAAGTGTATTTATGAGGTACATTCATTAAGTTCTCAGAGTTTTAGCTTGCTTTGTCCATTGTTTTCTAAAAAGAAACTCAGCAATCTGTAGGACTCCCTGTTTGCCACAAGTCACTTAAATGTCAGTGAATCTCCATGACCAAAAGAAGTGCAGGTGCTCGTGACGTTTTCAGTTTTGATCAGTCTAAGCCTCTAGCCGCTTTCCTTATGAATCATGTGTTATTTTCTGTCATCACCGAAAACAAGCTTCGGAAGACACAGCAGAGAATTGGACAATGAGGGATCTAGCACATCCTGCATAGACAGCTGGAATCGGGATGTTTCTTTTTCTCACAAGGAAATTAGTGTTTAAGTGCTTTGAACATTTTGGTGATGTATTGGCATCATATTGTTTGAGAAGGCAGTGTTCCTTCAGTAGTAGGCTTGGTTCCAGAACTGCAAAAGGCCCTTTGCGCTAGATACTGAGGAGACTTCTAAAGACTTCAGCTCTGACTTGTCCTTGAGAAGGGGAAGGTGAATTCAGAGCTTCCTGACTCCTTTGCAACCCAGTTTTGGTATGCTTGGTTAAGGTTGTGTGTTTTCAAGGTGACAGGTTTTTGTTGTTGTTTTAAGTTTCTTTTCATTTAATTGTGTATTAAGGGTGTGCAATGTGTAAGAGATCCTGATAGATGTAGTGATGAAAGAGGAAATGCTGAGCCAGGAAATAGCCCCTGGAAATAGGACTATTTTCATTTCTTTTGTCTCTTATATTGTTTGGCAAATCACCACTAATTTGTGGGGGAGGGGCAGTGGAAATAACAGATAATAAATCTTGCAGATAGCCCAAATTTTCATATGTTGCTTTAGTTTCTTATCTCTTGATTTTCTTAGAACTTTTCCATTATTTAATGAAGCATTACTCCTTACAGTTTTAGTTTTATATGGCAAGAGGCCCTTCATAGGGAAACATTATAGCATCATTTTCTCATTCCCACTAGCCTCCCATGAAAGGACACTTGGTACTTACTGCCTGTCCCAGCACTATGCTTTATTGGAGATTGTCCAATTGAGTGAAGAGTCAATTGTACCTTTGTTCTCTAATGTAGTATGCATTTTTGTTGTGCCTAATCCCTCACGATTTCTTTTTGTTGTCATTACATGTAGGTACAAGGGTTATTCCAAGAATAAGCATTGAAATGTAGTTTACAAACCTTTCCTAACCCAATTGCTCACATTTTGTGTCAAACACAACATTGCATTTAGAAATGGTGGTTAAAAAAATACACTAACCTGAATAGCTGTCTTCATTTCTTATCCTGTTAGTCATTTGCTTTCTTCTTTTGTTTCTGCTTTATTCTTTCTTTATTTCTTTTAAATTTTATTTTAGTTTTATTTTTGTTTGAGATAGAATCTCACTGTTGTAGCCCTGGTTGGCCTGGAAATTAATATGTAGATGGGGATGTTTTCAAATTCACAGAGATCCACCTACCTCTGTCTCCCAAGTTCTGGGATTAAAGAGGTATTCCATCACCAACTTCTTTTTTTTGTTGGGTTTGCTGAGACTAGAGGAATTCTAGACCTGAGGAATTCTAGGTGATTCTCAACAAACTGGGCAATAACTGTGTTGTGAGAAACATGGATGTGTTTGAGAAAGCTGTTTCTTGCATTTGAGGTTATATTATAGGAGAGGTAACCTATGACAGGGCAAAAATAAATACTGTGCCAAAGCTACAGTCTTTTAGAAGAGTTCCTGGAAATCCACAGACAGATTGGAAAATAGCGGGAGGTTTATCAAAGGAGTGTACTTGAGCAAAGACTAAAAAGAGAATATGAGGAGCAAAGGAAGAAGGGCAGTCCAGTCCTGGAAACAGGTGCAGGCTAAGAAGGCCAGACTGTCTGGAGGAAGAGAGGTAGCACCATTATCCTGAGAGTGAAGAGTGTGGTATCAGAGGAAGAGGAAGTGCACAAGTAGACCAGCCCTGGTAAGAGGTTGGAGCAGCCATTATCTGGGCGTTGATGTGAGTGTTGTTATTTGATGCAAGGCCAGGCAATTGCAGTGACCTGGGGTGAAAATTAATTTCAAAAGATGAGGGTTATATATAGTTCAAATATGCTAAAGTACCACCTGTGCTGAGGTCTGGATTAAGGGACTGGTAGCACAGATAGGAAATATGGTAGCCAGAGAAGGAAATAATGGAAAATAGCAAACTGGATAGGGAGCTTTGGGGAAGAGAGGTTTCTAGATAGTCAGCCTGGATGATAAGGAAGAAGCAGGACAAAAAACCCTTAAGAGGGGCAGTGTAAGTGGTGTGTGTGTGTGTGTGTGTGTGTGAGAGAGAGAGAGAGAGAGAGAGAGAGAGAGAGACTGTTTAGTAGCATTGAAATTTTGGAGATGTTAATAGAGAACCCTGGTAGAGAAAAAAAATCATCATTCATTGTCTAGGCAGAATACTACTCCTGCATCCCTTTCTTAGAATTAGAAATGAATTTTTAAGAGGCCTTTCTTATGTCTGAATCTTTCTACAAGGCTACAAAACTTTATTGATGAACTAGTACTGAAAAGACCTCCTCTGAAAAAAAAGCATTTCTTCCCATTACATGAATAATGTGCTGTGATTGAACCATTATCCATGCACTGATTGGCCTGCAGGAAAGGAAATCCTGCCCTCTCTGCCGGTGACCTTTCTGGCCACCTTAGCCATTGTGTCTGAACAAGCAGACAGATTACATAAACTTGTACTCTGGAGAGATTTGCCCCTTCTTGGCACTAAAGTGTGCAGTAAGGACAGGATATCCCCCTCTGTGCAGATTTCCTTCCTCATTGGCAGTCTGAGAAGATTTGGAATGTGGCCATAGTCGATAGGTTTCACCAAAAAAAAGAAAAGAAAGATGCAAAAACAAACCCCACTAGTAATCGTTCATTGTTTTTCCTATTGTTTTCATTGCTTTCTTTGAAGCTAAAATCAGAAATCACAGAAGCAGTAAAAAATTTTCAAATTCTCTGTAATGAATTTTATTATTATTATAATCAGAGAATATATGTGAAATATGGGCTGCTTATGAATGTTACTCTGAGAAATGTCCTCAGCGTGATTGCATATGACTTTCTCCCTTACTCCCTAAAGGAGAAGCCTGTTGTGGCTCTGTTAACAGTTTTTAGTTAACTTCTCTTTGGATTAAAGCTCACTAGTGGTGTTTGGTTTTAGACACAAGCATCTGATACAATATATTTGGGCAAAACATCATCAAAAGACAAAACAGAAAAGGAAGTAGCTAGTTCTTTGCTCCCCTTCCCCCTTTTTAAAAAGGGGGAAGCCCACCAATAGGAAGGAATTCTTGAGGAATATTTTGAGTTGTTTAGAGAGTGGTTGTATTGCTTTTTTGTTGTTGTTGTTTTTGGTTTTTTTGTTTTGTTTTGTTTGTTTTTGGTTTTTTGAGATAGGGTTTCTCTGTAGCTTTGGAGCCTGTCCTGGAACTAGATCTTGTAGACCAGGCTAGTCTCGAACTCACAGAAATCTGCCTGCCTCTGCCTCCCGAGTGCTGGGATTAAAGGTATGCACCATCGCCGCCCGGGTGGTTGTACTGAAAAGGGCTTTATATGCTTTTAATTGTTATGAGGGGAGACATTGGAGAGCAATTTGAAGACTTTGCTTTGAAGTACCAGTTTTGATATGGATACCTTCTTTGCTTATATTTATTATAACCCTGAATTAGAAACAGAATTTAACACTGGTTGAATTGAACCCTAACATTTCCCCTGACTGGAAAAGTGGACAGTTTTCTTTTTTTTCTAATGGGAGGATCAGTTTTTCCTTAATGAGATTGTATTGCTTAAAAAGTAATTTCCTAATTAATGGCATACAAGCTAGGAAAAATTTCTAGGCTTTTGAAAAGGCAGGGTCCTTATTTAGTGTAGACTATGTTAATGATTCTTGTCTTTATGAACTAGACCATGAACCCTGATGGACATTCCCAAAGGAAGTCATTATCTGGACTATTGAGACAGTCATTGTCTTCTAAATTCCAGTGTTCTTGCTTGTAATACTTCTCTCATGGATCATAGTCACTCACTTCTGATGCTTTTTTGCTTGTCACCATTGAATATTATATAACTTAGTTATATAATAATTGTATTAGCTATATAATTCTATCACATAATAAGTTGATGATTACATTAATTCTCCACACACATTAATGGCCCATCCAAAGCCCAATTGTCATGCTTGGTGTTTGTGTGTTTTGCTTGCAGAATCATATGTTAGGGGAGAGAGGACTCTGTCTGCAGCCCTGGTGTGCTCCTAGAACTATCTCTTGATGATAAGAACAAGAGAGGTTATTTGGGTCTTTCTTTGCTTCATAGAAAATGTAGTCCTTCCCACACCTGCCATTTATGTGGGTCTTGGCCTCTCACATTTACTATCTATTGATCTAACAGTAGCTATAGAATTCAGAAAATGTTGGCGGGAAAACTAAGTCACTATTGGCTGTAGTGATCATGGATGTTTGTGAGAAGTGAGCTTTGGGCTAGATCTCTCCGGGTAGGTTCTGTTTCACTTGCTCAGAAATGTGACTGTTTAATCCATATAGAACAGTGGCAGGTGAGCCCTTCCTGTGTTTAAGGGCGCTCTGAGCTTGTTGGTTGAATAGCATATATCTGAGGCTGAACGGAGAGGTAATGTTAGGCAACTTGTCTTATCACCGTAGGTAGTAGACTGCAGTTTATATTGCTTCGCCCTGCATTGAAGTAGCATCTTGTGTTACCATGAAAAGAGAATAGGACAGTGAGAGAGGCCTGTCTTCGACAGGGCAGCTTTGTCACATACTAATAGAAAACCTCAAAAGTCTGTGTTAATTTATCTCTAAAATTGACAGAATGTCCCCCCTTTTAAGAGTTATCATAAGATGAAATTTTTATAAAGGACTCATTTTCTCTCACTCCCTCTCATCCCCCCCATTACATGGCTTTAATAATCAAAAGCCCTCTAACACCACTTCCTGTCTCTGTGTTCAAAGTCCTTTATAATCTGACTGGCCTGTTCCCTTACTTAACCTTATCCCAACCCAGCCATCTCAGCTTGCATACTTTCTCCTCTCCTGCCTGCTCCATATCTCTGCCATGTGGGCGTCTCCTAGGGACATTCTTCTGTCTTCGTATCCTAGGCACATTCTTCTGTCTTCTATCCTAGGCCATCTCACTGTCTAGTCCCTGTTCTTACCTCACCTGTTCCTCAAATCTAGTCCTGAAGCCCTAGCCTTCTACAACCTGCAGCCTTAATGTTTATACAGTTCCTTCTTTGGAGCTGTTGCTACTGCAGAACTGGCTTATAGAGTTCTTTCATCTCTCTGATTTAATGGCTTTCAGCAAGGGGGCAGAACATCTGGAAACACTTCTTGTTTCTTCTGGAGAGATGCTATAAGTGGCATCTAATGAATAAAAGCCAGAGGGTCCTAAACATCCTATGATGGTAAAGAACACCCCCTGCCTTTGCCCTCAACAGAGAATTATCAGACCCATTCTGTCATTAATACTGAGGCTGTATAATCCTTCATTTGGTGGGGTTAGGGCTTATATGATGAATAGACTCTTAGAGAAGGAACACAAATGGTAAGAAGTCATCTACTAGTTTTGGTATATGCCACTGGAAGTCTGTTTCTGAAGGAAAATAAAGTTGTCAGGTAGAGCCACTTGTGATTTTAGAATCTAAATCTCTTTTTTTTCACAGAAGTTAAATGACTTATCCAGACCCTTACAACTAATTGAAAAAAGCATGAGAGAATTTGACCTTAGTCCCATGTTTCTTGGTAGTCCAGTTTCTTGGTAGGAGTGTATCGTTTTCTACTTGTAAATGTTCGTGACACTCAGTGCTTGTACATTTTCTCACCAAGTTGTGAAAGGATGAGTCTGATTCCTATGACACCCAATGTTGACTGGGAGGCACAGTATGTTCATTATAACACCCAATGTTGACTGGGAGGCGCAGTATGTTCATTTGTCATGATCAGTGGACTGATCACTTGTGTTCATGTGATGCTTTGAGGAAAAGATACCACTGCTAAGATATTGATTGTTACTGAGTCACATGAGTAACTTCTCTGTTAGTAAACCCACCTGCACCTATCCAGAGAATGTAGAAGAATTTGTGGGTCTTTAAGGTCTATGCTCATACATTGTGTTTTTACTTAAACATGACTGACCTATATGAAAAATAAAACAAGCTGGGTTTGATACCGTATGCCCATAACCACAGTACTTAAGAGTGAAAGCAAGAAGATCAGTTCAAGGTCATCTTCGGCTATTAATACAGGGTGTCACTTTTAGGTTAGACATGAAACCCTTTCTTAAAAAACAAACACCAACAACAAACAGCCTGCACCACTATGCCTAGCTTATCTCAGATGACTCCTCAAAGGATAATCACACAGAATCACTTGGCTAAGAAGTCTTCCTTCCTTCACCTTCCAGTTTGACTAATCGTTTTAACAGAAATGTTAAAATGAGGCTATAATTAAGAGGATTTCCCTGAGATGGCTGAAAAATGCCAGGGTTAGTCAAGAGTGCATCTCATGACAGTTTCTTAAGTGGAAAGCCCATTGTTCTGAGGAAATGCCGACAGACTTGTTAATGCTGCCACATGAACGGTGTTAATTCATTACCAAATTATTAAAATACTCAGAGGTGTTAACCCCTTATCTCAATGGATTCTAAGGATTCTTTAGGTGCCTTTTGGGATCTGTATGATGTATTTGATCATACAGAAGTACTTTAGTTCTAAGGGTCCCTCAGTGAGAAAGGAAAGGGCTTGGTGTTTAAATAAAAATTAATTTAACAGAATTTCAGTTTTGTGAAGTTTATTAGCAAGGCACTAGTCTTTCTTGTGTTTGCTTCATTGGGTCCTAAGGTAAATGTAGTGCTTTGGTTTGGTTCTTCAGAGTGCACTCTTAAGTGTGTATTCTGGACCCAAGAAGTGCTATAGAGATTCATTGGGGATCTGGGATTTGAGAAAGAAACAGAGCTTGTTGGTGTCAGACCCTTCTGCCCAAATTAACTTAAAGATTCAGGAATCGATACTTTGCTAGTTATGAAACTGGGAACATTTCTACCTAATAAAATAGTTGCTTTTATTGAGGTTTCCTTTCAAATAAAAAGAAAACCTGGAGAATAAACCCTGCTTTCTATTTTAGCCTCTAGAGGGCAAAATAGTCTCACTTCCTGGGACAGGTGTAAAATAGTCTTAAGTGTGGAGGGAACACTTGCCAGTAGCAATACAGAAATTTCTATAGCTGTGAAATTCCAACTTTAGACTGCAAACCAAGCAGAGGATTTGTTAGAAGTAGCTTAGCATGTACTTCCTTCTAGAGATCCTGGTTTGATAGCACTGGGGGAACTTTAGTGTTGGCATAAGGGGAATCACATATGGATGTCTTGGTTTAACTTATTTACACATGGATCATAAGACTGTGTGCTGTGGTTTAAAGTAGTACGGTGGCAGAATGCTTGTCTTGAATTTAGGAGGCCCTGGGTTTGATAGCCAATACCACCAAAGGAAAAAATGTGCTTTTGCCCAATTATATTTTCTCTTGCCATTTCTTCCTTGGATGTCATGAATACCTCATGTCTACAGCCATGGCTGTGAGAGAGAATTATGGGCGCCTTCCAGGTACAGTTCCTTATAGTCCTGATATCACACTGTGAAAGAGAATTATGGGAGCCTTCCAGATACAGTTCCTATAGTCCTGATATCACACTGTGAGAGAGAATTATGGGAGCCTTCCAGGTACAGTTCCTATAGTCCTGATATCACACTGTGAAAGAGAATTATGGGAGCCTTCCAGGTACAGTTCCTATAGTCCTGATATCATTTTGCACAGGTATAGGCTGAGCATCCCTAATTTGAAAACTTGAAATCTGAAGTGCTCCAAAATACAAATCCCTTGAGCACTTATATGACACTACAAGTGGAAAAACTTCATACTATACAACTTAATTTTGTGTATAAAATTATCTTAAAATGCTGTATAAAATTATCTTTAGGTTAAGTATATATAAGGTGTATATGAAACATAAAAGAATCTCATGTTTTGACTTTGGTTCCATCTCCAAGATATCTTACATGTATGTGTGTTTTGAATATTCTTAGGAAAAAAATCAAATAAAAAATCTGAAACACTTCTGAACATTTCTGATGGTTTTCCACCCTGTGTAGGAATCCTATTATATATGTAAAGATGCATTCCTTATAATGTGATGTTCTTCTAGCAAAGATGGTAATGTTATTTTGTTTTGTTTTTCAAGACAGGGTTTCTACTAGCTCTTGTAGACCAGGCTGGCCTCGAACTCACAGAGATCCGCCTGTGTCTGCCTCCTGAGTGCTAGAATTAAAGGTGTGTACCACCACTGTCCAGCTTGGTAATTTTATTTTTACCCATAAAGAACAGTGGCATCATCTTGGGAAAGGTTCTGCCTTTGCTTGCTTTTGTTTCATTGGAATTTTTGTTTGTTTGATTGATTGAGACAAGGTCTTGCTGTGCTGCCCTGGAACCCCTGCCTCAGTTTCCTGAGTGCTGGGGTAGCGCACCAGTCGACTCAGTGTATTTAGCTTGTCATTATTTGCCCCTGCCCCTACAACAAAAACTTCTAGCTAAGGCTTTTAAATGGGAAAAAGAACTTGCTGAACTACTGAAATATGTGGCAGAATTCTACAGTTCGAAAAGATAATGAAATAATGGGACTTTGAGTAAGATGAAGTTTGGTTTTGAAGCAGGGACTCTGACCAATGAAAGAAAGTAGGAGCTTCTCAGATATATGTAAACCTTGGGGCTGAGGAGATGACTCAGTTATGATCACTGCATGCCCATATCCACACAGAGACACGGGTATACACAACTTTAAGAAAATGATCATCAAAGTCAAAAAGCTCAATCTTTAGTCAGCCCCTCATGGGACAGTGCATCCCTCTGCCTTCACATATTTCATATGAAGATTTTCCAACATCACTTCCTTTAATCTCCTGGGTTTTGGGGGCATGTCTAAGTAAGTGAATGAAAGAAAATTATGTAATCTCACACACAAACTCAGCCTTCCTGTCTCCTTCTCCACACAAATGTATGTCTATCACAGATACATACAGTTTATCAGAAACTTAAAGCCAAGGATTCATTTTATCTATATATAATGTTATAGAAAAAGAATCCTTTGACTTTAGATAGCAAGTAGTGACATTTCTAATAAACTGCATTTGGTTTACTAAGAAGCTACCAAAGTTCATTTTGATGTTTATGTGTTAGTTATTTCACTCTTCTAAAAGAGAGAATCCTTAGTGTTCTTGCAGTTTTGCAGTCGGTAGTGATTAACCACCTAGGAGAGACCTGTTTATAGTTGAGATCAGCAACGGATGATAAAATGATGATTTGCGCATTGTAATCGTAGAGCACATAGGGCTTTTGTTATCGCAAAGAATTGCTATGGATCACATAAAAATAAAAAAAAATTAAAAAAAAAAAGGAATCCTTGTAACTAGTTGGGTTGATTGCCAGCTAGAACTTCCAAACTCTTACTAGTTACAGTATGCTAAGAGTGGTTACCCCCTCCCCAGATTGCTTAGGGCATTCACATGGATGATGAGAAGAATCCCCTGGTTGGTCCTCTCTGTCTCTTTCCCCAGTGCTTTGAAAATAAGTTTTCTATCTATGCCTTTATGTAACAAAACCAGGAAGACTGTTCTTGAATTCTTCCTAGTTTCTGTTTATAATTTGTGTTTAGTTGATTGATACCCTTCAGAGATCACATGTGCCTCTCTGGTTTAGTGGCTATACAATGAGCCCTTGCAGCTCTTTTCATTGTCTTCTTTGAGGACTGCAGTGATTTGTGTAGTTTCTTTTAGAGTCTAGCCCAGCTTGACTTAAAAATAGCTTTGAAAACAGTTAGACCATCATGTATTTTGTAATACAGTTGGGTCTGTGCCGATTCCCAAGACAAATGTGTTTAAACAGAAGCTTTCTCATTCATCATCAGCCTCAGCTTTCATCCACATTTACTTAATGATGATGCAAGCCCACAGCCTTGGTGTTACAGTCCATCACCATGGAAGTGTTTCTGTCAACAGATCCTTGCTTTGCAAAATAAAACTGATTTTACAGGGGAAAGGAAGCTACCTTTTACTTTTGAAAGATCTTCTCAGTGTGCCTGAATGTCTAGATGAGCTTCATTTAAAATCAGGAACTGGCAATGAAATTGAGTACACTAAATTAACAGTTAAGAGTGTGGAAAGTAAATGGAAAGGGAAAAATGCTGATTAGCTGCTTTGAAGTCATCCTTTTAGAATGTCACTTGGGAACTAGGTTTGTAATTTAAAATGTTCCTTTAAAGGCTATATTCTCTGCTCAGAGATGTGGAGCATTCACAAGGGCTACTAGGAGTTACGTGTCACAGTGTCTACTGGGGGCCATGTAAGGGGACCAACAGGCAGCATTAGAACTCATGGAACATGACTTGATGTTTGCAAAGACACACTCGAGTGAGCCTTGGAGAGGCAAAGCCCCAAGGACTATGTGTCCTGAGGACCTCATGCTGTTATTGAGCACAGCTCTAACTGTTGCCTTTGTGGTCATCACATCCCTCATAATCTGTGGGTTGTATGAAAACTTTCAGGGGGTTTATTGCCCCTCACTGAGCAGTGTTACAGGTACTTACAATAATAATGTAAGCATTATTTTTCCAAGCATTGTAATGATTCAACCACCACCCTTAGGAAGAATTTACACATGTAGAATTGTTAATAAGGTTAGGTTAAGATGTTATTGTTAATGGCTTTGAGTTAGAAAATCTTGGGGAACAATTTAAAGTTCAGAAAGACACATAGTTGAGTGAGGGACTCAGAGTTCAAAAAATAAGAATAAAGACAGCCTGGTTAATATATCTTTCTTGCTAGAATGGATTGGTAATCAAAGGTGATGATTAATTCCTTGTACCCATTTCTGCCTTCAGCTTCCTGATATAAAAACTGATGATAAGTGGGTATGTATGTACCTTGAGTATTTAAAGTAGAACTAACTGGTTGTTTTTCATATATAAAAGTTTAGATTTCTTTTAAGATTTTTCTTTATAAGATTATCTTTTGAGATAAATAATAAAGTGATCCTTTCTTTGCTAAATGCAGTATGCCAGCAAAAGAACTAACTGAGTAAAATACCTTGCTTGCTTACACTCTGTTAATCTATAACAAGTTGCTTGGACATAAATGTATGTGAATTCTTGGTACAATTTGTTTTTCACGTGAAATATGTAAAATATTTAATCATGTAGGGGATATGGAAATCATGCTTTTTTTTACTTGTATTTGTTGTAATCATTGACTTAAAAAAGAATGTATTCACATTGTAATTTTTATACTACTTGAAAGATTTTGCTGGGGTATATAAACCATAAAGAAAAAAGTAAAGTTAGTTAGAAAGAAGACATCAAGAGAGACAGAAGGGAAACATCTGAGTAGAAGAACAGAACAGAAAAAAAATAAGAGTAGAACAAACAGCAGAATAATAAAATGAAGAACAAAACTTTGGTCCTTAGAAAAATCCTCGTGTGTCTGTTTGTCTGTCCAGTAGTCACCTGCTCTGAATCTCCTCTTCATTTCCTCCAACCTGCTGAAGGCTTGCTTTTCATCAGCACTCAGGTGAGATCCTAACATGTTTGAGATGCATGAGTGTGTGTTTCCCTCTTTTGCCAGCCCCAGGGAGTTAAGTTTTGCCCCATTTGCTGCCCCCAGAGAATTAAGTTTTACTCCCTCAGATAGAAAAGCCAATTTGAGTGATTAGTTTACTGACTCCATGAACTAATCCTCAACTAATCCTTGAACCCCTCAGTCTCCAAGCTGCTGAAGGCTGGTCCTCAGAGCAGCCATAGTCTAGGAGGCTTGGCTAAGTTTTTTTCATTTACACTGGGAATGGCATAACACCCACAGAAGAAATCACATTATTACTTGGCCTCTGCTGCCACGCAGCGTGATTATTTTTTAAAAGGTCTTAAAACTTGTGCTCCTAACTATCTGCAGCTTTTATTTGCTTCTTAAGAGGGCTTTCAGAAATATAAATTGTATATTTCTGATTGTAGCCTTACTCACAAGCAGGGTAGGGCAGCACCCACATTAAGTAATCCAAACTGTTTGGGGAACCAAATAACACAGAACAAGAATGACACTTTTGTTTTGAAGCAGAGTGCTCAGAAGTTTATGTCATAGTGGCTGACTCCAGATTTAGATGTAATATATGCTTTATGAGAATTACAGTCTGTTGGAGAAATGTAGTCAGTCCTTGATAGTCAAGGTAACCTTGTATTTTCAAATGTCCTTTCTGGCTTCCTGTCACATTCCCAAGCTTTTAACATTAGCTTATATATGTACTTACTAATAACAAATTATTTAATATTACTTTATCCTGTTATCTGTAAACATTTACTGACTTCCTTAATAGTCCTCCGTTGAGCACCAGGAATATTAAGATACATATCAAGAATGGCATTAAGCTTGCCATAATTATTTTGGTTCATTTTAAGTCGTGGAAATAAAATTTTTATTTATTTGAACCACTCTCGCCTTCTCTACTAATGACAAATAGGTTCTGCTTGTTTTTTTAGGAAGAATTAATGGGCATTATAAACAGAAAATAAAATGATATTGTACATGCAGATATATAACAAAATGATCAAATGAAAATTCAGCAAGCAATGGCAAAAGTAACAAACTATTTACTGTTTTATCATGTTAAGTAATTCACCAAGACAAGTTGCAGTCAAATTAAAGTGAGTTATGGAAAATGAAATACATAAAGATGTATTTATACAAGTGCAGACTAAATATTTTCCATACAGGTATGTAAATGAAAAGATATACAGTAAGTGCACACTCGATGACTATGCAGGCAACACGTAGTTAGTTCCAGCTACTCTTGTATAGTCCATGCACAAATCTTCCCAAAGTACATGTTTAGTCATTCTTTTAGGGAATTTGGAGGGACGATTAAAAAAGGACTGAGTTCCTTGCAAGAGTATCAGTATGAACTAGATGAGGGTGAGGGTGGTCAGTTATATATATTACTTACTGTAATTTGTGATTGTCGAGGAAGAGGCGTGGCTGTTGGTGTAATAGTAATACTGCTGGTGACTTTATTGGTTGTTTTGTTTAGTGCCCCATTAGTTAAGCCTTGAGTTCTGTTATCCTGCAGGGGTGCTGAGGGGCTGGCAGGTCTCACAGGGCTGGCGACAGCTTGCATGTAAGGACTTCCTAAGTGAATGTGGATTTTATTATCCTCAGTAGTTATCACACTTGAACTGTTACTGTTTGAACGTGGAAACTGCCATGATGACTGCCGGTCTGGGGAGACTCTGAAAACTGCGTGCTTGGCACTGACTTCCACTGGCTCTGGGGAGCGACCCTGCTCAGGAGAACTAGCTGAACCAGCCATAGCCAAAACCTGAATAGGTGACATTGTCCGTTCTGGAGTTACAGAACCACAGGACTCTGGGGTCTGTGCTCTGGCAAAGGTTGCCATGGTAACTGGGGGCATACTTTGCTCCAAGTTCACAAGACTTTCTGTAGAGGTTTTGGACTTCACTGGTGTGATGGAGGCATTTTGGAGAATGGTAATCCTTTGCTTTGGGGTGCCACAGTTTGGTATCACTGCTGTGCTGGTGTAAGAGTGAGGACTCTCTGTGGTTGGACTTGTGATTTCAAGAGTGGCTGTATTTTGGGCATGGTCTGGAGTTACCTTTATGTGAAGAGGCTGCCCAGGTGTGTGACTTAGGACTAGATCTCCAGGTTGCACAAAGTTACCATTGGACTTAGTTTGTATTTTTCCATTTTGAGGGTGGCCCTCCTTGGATTTCATCCAAGGAATCCATAGTTTCCTGTTCATAGGAAGGGGAGTAGATGGATTGCATTTGAAGGACAGCACAGATTCCTCATTAGGGTCCTCATCTTGGTCCTCACTCTCCTCATATAACTGACCATTGATGACTGCTCGTTCTAGAGGGATGAGGCTCTTATAGTCTGGTGGCTCATTGTCTACTACTTCTGTTTGAACTTCTTTCGAAAATACTTGAGGGTCAGAGATTCTTCTTCCATTGAGATTAGGTCGGAGGCTCTTATTAAAATGCCGATACCTTTCTAACTCTTTAGTAAGGGTTTCAATCTCTCTTCCTAAATCTCTGTTCCTGTTTTCTTGTTGATTTAGTTTCTTTTGCAGGACTGAGTAGTCTCCCTGGAGGTGACATATTAGGCCCTCTGTTGCTATGTACTCATGAATTTTCTCTTTTAATGCATCCACTTCTCTTGACAGATGGCCTGACTTCGCCTCTTCTTCTTGGAGCCTCTTGAAAAGCCATTGCTCATGGCTGGATTCTGTCTTTTCTGCTAACTTGTACTTGGCAAGTTCCATTTTAACATGTTCCAGCTCTTCAGACAGAAATTGAGCCTTGTCCCTCTCATTAGCATACTTCCGTTCTAAGGTCTCGTACTCATCTTCTGTTTTCATGAGGTCATCTTCAATGGCTTTCATATCCTTTAGCTTCAGCTTCAGCCTTTCCACTTCTTGAGAGAGTTCTTTAATCTTATTGTTCTCTTGGTGTAATGCTGTTGTGTACTTACTGGAGTCTTGATTTAATTTGTTTTTTACAAAATCTTTCTCAATTGCTTCCAGTGACTGAAGCCTGTTTTTCAATATATTCACTTTGGACAATAGATCATGTCCTTTCTCTTCTTCTGATTTGAGTTTATTTCTGAGATCATCTCTCTCCTTGGTTACACTGTACATCTTCTCTTCTGCATCAGTTTTGGACTTGAGTGCCCTTTTAGTTTCCTCAATTAACTTCTCAGTCACTGTTGTCACTTTACTTTGCTCTGCCTGGAGCTGAGAGGCAGTGGTTTGTAACTTATCTTCAGTTTGCTTTAATTTTTCGCTCATTGTTTTGCGTTCATCTACAAGCATTACAGTTAATGTTTTCAGTTTAGTTAAATCATCCTTTAGGGTGAATTCTGTCTTTTCTAGCCGACTTTCAATGGCTTCTAGCTCTTTGATCCTGGCGTTTAAACTCTCCAGTTCTTCAGCCAGCTGCTTTGTGGTCATCTTTTCTTTTTCTAAATTACATTTCAGAGAGTAGCATTCTTGTTTGCTTTTGTCTAAAGCATCTTCTAATTTTTCCAGAGCTGTAATCCTTTTACTAAGTTTTTCAACCTCTAGTTTGAAGTCTTTACTCTGTGCTGTCTCTTTCTCAAGCCTCTTATTGAGATCTCTGCACTGCTCCTCCATTTTTATGAGCTCCTCATCTTTCCCCTCCATATCCAGCACACGCTTCCTGAGTTCTTCCACTTCAGCCATGATGCCAGTGTTTCCATATTCTCCCTTGTTGATCTTTTCTTTTATATCTTGCAGCTCCTCTTCGGCTTTTCTTAAAGACCTGTTGGTCTCTTCTAACTCATCAATTTGTCGGCTGAGTGCTGCCAGCTTTTGTCGGAGTTGGTGATTTTGACTGTCCTCATTGGTGAGCTTCGCCATAATTTTGTCTTGGTTCTGGTGAAATGCTGTGGTCTGTGTTTGCAGTTCTTTTTCTAGTCTGGTTGCTTTCTGCTCTTCTTCCTGAGCTCTGACTTCAGCAAGAACTAGTTTACCATGTGCTTCCTTTGCCCTTGTGGTCAGGTCTTGGATTGTCTGTCTTTGAAGGGCAAGCTGAGCCGTAAGTCTTTGTTGTTCATCCACCACCATCAAAGCAAAAGACTTCAGCTTGGTCAGCTCTTCTATCAGAGCCTTGATCCTCTTCTCCTTTTCTTGTACCTTCCTCTCTTGGGACTCAGTTTCTTGATCAATTAGCTTCTTTAATCTGAAATATACAAGAGCACATTGAAGTTAGTGCTTTAGTAATTCATCAGCTGTTATTAATTTAAAATAACTATCAGTTCATAGATAACATCCAGAGAAGTTTCTGAATTCGATGAGGAAGGAGGATCTTTATTTAAACAAAAATTGATACCCTGCCCCCCCTTTAAAATTTGACTAGCATTGAAGTTCACTGGAAGCCTTAGAAGAGAACAGGCAAGAATGTTTGTTTTAAACTGTATGTGTAATGTAATCAGTAACCTGAAGGCTGTAAAGATGGATAAAGACTTGAGATTTCAGTTAGACTTGGTTTTAAAACTACACCTGCCCATACCAGCTAATTAACCTGCATAGTTCTCCTCCTTCCTATTATCTTAGGGGCTTTTTGTGAAAGTGAGGCAATTCATCTAACATTATTGCCGTCCTGGCATTTGGTAAACATTTGATAAATGTTGCCATGGTGATTTTTAAATTACTAATTCTTGTCCTGTATTAAGTGGCTTGCTTGAGCCATTGTGTATGTGATATATTACTAGTTACTGTTTAACGCCTTGGTTATTAGTTAAGATAGCATTTCATTCAGTTTGTCTAGAAGTTATACACAGCACAGATGGATCTCTTTGTGTATTAAAACTTTGGTTTGCACTAATAAGATAGAATCCTTGGAACCACTTCACCTGTGCCTTTATCTGCCTACTCATTGTCATTTAAGAGGGGGTACTAAGAGGCAACAGAGTTATGGTTTGGAGCGCCATAATATAGGGAAGAGCAGGGAGTTTGACAGCAAAGAGCTTGGTGATAAAAATCCAGGGCTAGGAATGGAGAAACTGTTAGCAGGAACATAGTGAATCCCTCTTAAATGACTATTTTAACATACTGTTTTTTCTTTATTTAAAATTATCCTTCCTAACAGGAGGATATTTTACATGCAGAATAAAAGGTCTGTTCCATGCACTTGGTTATCTCTGTAAAGAAGGTACAGTTTTAAACTTGTGAGTCTCTTAATTATACTGGGAATGGGCTAATTATAGAGGATGTAATTGCAGCTCTGCAGCATTGTGCAGAAACTAACAGAATGGAAACCCTGAAAAGGACTCAGCTTGGTCCAGAATGTAAATATGTGCTTTCTAATCAATCTTGTAGAGTTCATAATGTGTTAATAAACCTATTATCCATCTATCCATCTAATTTATCTATCTATTGTTGAGATGGGGTCTCCCTGTGCACCCAAGGCTGGCTTCTAACTTGTCCTCTTGAGGCTGGACTTGAACATGTGGTCCTTTTTGCCTCCTTTTGGATTATAGTACTCCACCTTGCCTGGCATAATCAATCTTTTCTATTTGTTAGTTAATTAACCAATCTGTTGTCTTTTATCCTTGCGCCAGAACACTTAAAATTAAGAATCTAAGAGAGCATTTTTTAAAGAAACAAATTTGGGACAGTCTGGGGAATAAAGTCTTCTTTATGAGATCCTAATCTGTTCTTTCTGTAATTACACTACACAGGAAGGAAAAAAAACACATAGTGTTAAGAATTCTTAAACTTTTGGATGACAGAATCTCCTTTTAGTTTGTCCTGTTTTGAGGATTTGACAAAAGGCTGACATGTAAAGTTCAGAAGCTACTGGGCAGGGAGCTGGGGCGGGGCAGTTCCCTGGTGACCTCATCTGTGGTCTTAGCAAGAGGCTTGCCTTTCCTCACTTGAGACACCTGGGAGCGGAGAAGAGAAACATGACAGTTTCTTCCTGGTGGTTGTAGAGTTTTGCAACTCAGTGGAAGAACCTGGGGTAAAACTGATGTGTTAATGAGACAGAAGAACCTTTTCCTCATACCTCAGCTTTCAGTTCTCACTCGATGGTGGGAGCAAGTCATTGCTGAAGCTCAGTGCTGCCCTTTATTGGAGAACAACTTCATGTAAATTCCTGAGGCTTTCTTCTTAGCTTTAAAACAAGAGCACGTGGTGCCCCCTTTTCCTGAGAAGGAGGTAGGTTTTCTTAGAATATAATAAAGGGAAGTTGTTTTTTTTTTTTTTTAAATAGGAGAGCCTTAAAGTGGAATAACTGAATCCTGCCAGTATAGTAACAAGCCAAACAGTATTGGAAAACTTTCAGTTGTTTTATTTTGCTCAGTGTTTTCAGAATGATAAGTGTTATGCACTTTTTTTTAACTTTTTCTTTTAATTGTCTTTATTGAGCTATATATTTTTCTCTGCTTCCCTCCCTTCCTTTCCTGGTTTTATAAACTGGCTGACATCACCATCTCTCTAAGCTCCACCTCCAAAGTAAGCATATAAAACTGATGACTGCAGTGCATTTGCTCAGTATCCTCCCTGCAGACTTAGGCCTGTTTTTTACACCATTGCTCTTCCCATTTTAATGTGCATTTGAATCACCTGGAAATCTTGTTAAAGGGCAGAGTCTAATTCTGTGGGTCTGGGGTGAACCTCACAATTTTCATTATAACTAGTTTCCACATGACTGTAGTCTCCTGGCCTTGGACGTCATTATGTAATGTCAGATTTCTCCTAGTGGTGGGAGACTTGTATCAGGAAAGTCAGGAGATCCAGAACCTCTGATGTCTCCCCAGTAGAACTGCAGACCACATCCTGGGACTGATCCAGACACACTGTGTCTATCAGTGAAACTCTTGAATTGGAAACTGTGGAGCTGAAGGAAAGATGTCACTTGCCATTGTTTGTGAACAAATACATATGTTGTGTTTACATACATACATACACAATACACACAGTGATTTTAACCTATTTGTTCTTTTAGCACCCACATTTTTTAAAAAATTTAAGTTTTAAACAGTTACAGAAGTACTCCCTGCCATTAAATCTAAAAGTTCCCATTTATAAACTAGACAGTCAGATCATTCCTTGGTAGACAGTCTGATTTCTAAAATACGGCTGTGGAGGAATTTCTGCTGAGCTGTCCCCGGTGTCCTCAGATGAAGATAAACTCTGCTGTCTATCCAGGGGCTGTTTCTTAAGCTGCTCCTGGTCCTGTGCTCTCTTGTGACTTTCTGTAGCAAGTTCTAGTGAGCCTGGGAAAATTCCCTTGGTAAGAGTTTGCCAAGCAAGAAGGCTATGTTGAAAGGATTGTTGGAAAGAGAGGGCTCACTGTGCATAGCACTTATCAGACAAATGAGATTTGGAGAGTGTAGATAGGAAATGTGAGTGAAGGCATTGATTTCCTTTAAGCTCCCCATGCAGCTCTGCAAAGTTTGTGTACCTTGGGGGCACATGTACCTCCATTTGAAGACTACTGTCTTGGAGTACTCATGTTCATGCTCAAATACTGACATTACAGGATTACAGGAACATTCACTGAATCCTGCCCAATAAAAACAGGTTGTGGAAGCTGATTTTTATGGACACAAATGTGAGGTAATTAAACCCAACTGGCTTAAAGCAATGTCTTATTACAGCTTTTCTTTAGGGTTTCTTTTATGGCTCAAAATTGTTTTAACTTACTGTGGTTTATCACTATTATTATACTTGCTTTTTCAAAAATATCACATCTGTCATCTTGAGTGTTTTTTGGTACCAACCATAATGCTGGCTTTTCAATATAAATTATATATTCAGAGGGTCATTTTGTTTTTTTTTTATTTATACACACATATGTCAGCTGGCATCAACCAATTTTATCTCCTCAGTGTGACATGGTTAATAATATGCACATACAAAACAGATGGTGCCCATCTAAATGCTGTATAGCCAATCATTCCCATAGAATTTATTTTATGGTTCTCACCATGTTTGGTTTTGTATTATTTATGTACATCATAATCAACCCCACTAAAATACTAACTTCTTAAGAATAGAACATGAATGTAAGGGATTCATTTGTGTTTTCTACAGTGGTTACTGAGAAGCCCTGTGAAAGGAACTAAATGAGTGGGTTTCTTTTTGATGAACAAATAAAATAGTGAACAAATATGCCATCCTATGGAGATACCTCAGCCTTGGCCTAAGCAGTTTTGTTCATTTGTAAAGATGAATTTTTTGGTTTAACATGTATGTGGTTTTAGGTATTTAAGAAAATGTGGTGTAAGTTAGTCTTCCCCTTAAGTTTTCTAAATACATTATTGTCTATTTCATAATTATGGAACCTCTAAAAAACTAAGACTGCTAGAACCATTCCTTTTTTCTTTCTTCAAATTCTTTCGCCACAGTTCTAGTTAGTTGGTTAAGAGAGGTTTAAATGGTCACATTGCTAGCTCACCACTCTCCTTTGATTATTTCAACTCTGCAAAGAAGCAGTTCTTTTACTTTCCCTCCCAGCTAAGAGCTCTAATGCATTGTACTTGCATATTCTTTTCCTGTTTTCAGCCAGCTGGCCCACACAGATCAGCTTAGAGTGATTGTCAAGCAATAGTAAAAAGTCCATCCTCACGAATGGCACTGTGTGACATCTGCTCCTGCAGGAACCAGAGTGAAAGTAGCTAAGAGCTTTAGTCACTTGAGTCCTCACACCTGTCCTTTAAAGAGACAGACCCTCCACTGCGTTAGGATGTGGATCTTGAATTTAACAGCTGATGTTGAAATATGGCAATACTTAATTCACAAGAAAGCCTTATAGACTAGGGCTGTAATGAGGTGAACAGGGGGAAAGGATTCTGTTCTCGAAGAGTTCATAGAGGCTAGTGAGACAGCTCAGACCGTAAAGGTAGGTGGTGTAGTACTAAAGCCCTCATACTTGAGTTTGATCTCTGGGTCCCACAAAGAGGAAGGAGAGAACCAATCCCCCAAAGTTGTCCTTTTATCTCCACCCATGTTCACACACCCTCTTCCCCATCTAGATAAATTAACAAGTTTTTAGACTGAACAGATAACTCTAACACTGTTTAACAAAGACCCTAGAGCAATAGTTTCAGTTTTTTAGATCTTAGCATCCTTTCATTCTTTAGCTTATTAAGGATCCCAGACTTTTAGTTGTGTGGATTTTTATCTGAATTTACTGTATTATTAAAATTAAGGCTTCTGTGTGGTAGGACAGACTTATAATCCCTAGTACTTGGATAGTGGAGGCAGGGCATCAGTAGTTTATGGTTTTCCTTGGTTACATAACATAAAGAGCATTTTTATTGGAAAAAATAACCTAGAAAGAAACAAAAAATGATAAGAAGAATTTCATGGCCCTATATGGGCTGTACTGAAGACAGTGGATCCTAGGACTCTTTACAAATTCCATTAACTGTGGCATCATCACAGGTCATGTAGCACCTGGAAAACTTGTACAATTTTGAGAGAATGGGCAAAAGGGTGTTTATGAAGGTAGGGGTGACCTTGCTGATCTCTTGAAGGGACTGTACCTTGATTTCTGTAGAGGATATGCAGGAGAAATGTAATGGCAAATGTTTTTCTCCAGAAAAGCTTAAGGCTTGTGCTGTCACCCTGTTCTTCGTGCAGTTACTTATCAGCCCTTGCTTCATCATGATAGAGTCCCTAGTCTGCTTTGATGACTTCTTCATTAAAGTATCCGTTTGTGTGCTGCCCATCACAAGAGATAGGTTCTCTGCCTTCAAATTTGTTCTTCCCAGTTCTTTGAAGTATCTACATATTGTTAATGTTTTGCTTGAAACCACTCTTTCAATTGAGGGCATCAAAACCACTGAGTTTGCAGTTGGCTAGCTTGGAAGTTTCGTTTTTTTCCCTTGAGATAGGTTCTTGCTCTGTAGTCTAGGCTGGTTTTGAAGTCGCTTCCCGAGTTCTGGGAGTAAGAACGTGTGCCACTAAATGGGCCCATGTTGTCTGCTGTTTAAAATGAATTCATCGACAGTGCAGTTCAGCTGACGTTCATTAGTTCATTTCAGGTCTTTATAAGTACAGTGAACCCCTGCTGTATGTAAGACTCTGTACTTGGCATTTGCTAGTTTACCTTTTTTCTTAAAAACCAACATACTTGCCCAGCCTGATCTGGTTATAATTGTGTAGTATCTTACCAATGACCAAACAGGTTGATCAGTACAGATCCATTTAGTCTTAGGGAAATAATGTAATGTGTGTGTTCTTAGATTCTTATCACTCTAGAGGCTAGTTCAGGACTTTCACTGGTTTGGCATGATGATCTATAAGCAGAATACTGCATATATCACAGCTTTTTTTTTTGTTCTTTTTTTTTTTAAGACAAGGTTTTTCTGTGCAGCCCTAGACCAGGCTGGCCTCAAACTCACAAGAATCTGCCTGCCTCTGCCTCCAAGTGCTGGGATTAAAGATGTACACCACTACTGACCTGCCTTTATTAATTTTTATATGTGCTTTCCTAGCTATAGATTTTGATACTTTGGTTGTGTTACATCCCATTTTATCTTTTAGTAATAGTTGTTTAATATGTCGTTTTAATTATAACATTGCACTGACACCAAGTTCTATCAATTTGAAGAGTGACCATGGAATTCATTGGAAAGCTTCCTCCTTTTCAGGTAGCTACTATAATTTATGTTTCCTGATATGCTCCTTGCCTATTCAATGGGACTTTTCACTATTTAGTCAAATATTTAGGAGCATTCATAAAAATACTTATGACCAGTCTTAGTCTATGTATGCTGCTTCCTTTTATTTATCTTACAAGTCAAAGGGTTTTTCTTTTTTCTTTTTCTCTTTTAATTACAGTTACAGCATACCATAGCCATAGTGTAATGCTCAATTCATTTGACTTGGTCAGCAAGATCTAGAACAGTCAGACTTGGGTTTGTTTTTTTTGTTGTTGTTTTGGTTTTTTTTTTTTGCATCTGCTGGCCAAGTATGAGTGTACATCTGTGTCTGCTTTATGTCTGTTACCAAGGATCCTGTCATCATTGTTGAGATCATTTAGAGATACCATAAATGGGTCCAGATTCAGCAAGCTGGATTACTATTTTCCTTCACTGTGAAAGAAGAATTAGAACATGAAGTGAAGAGAGGAGGTCAGGGGTATATATGACAAAAGTGAGTTAGGACACATAATTTGGACAATCTTATTTAGTTTCTCAGTAGTCAGGGAAAGTGAAGTAAAAAAGAGCTTAGGAAATTATATCTGATACGGAGGCTTCTGGGAAGACCAATGAGCAAGAGCTGGCATAGGTTCAATCCTGCTGTCTTACAATTGAGGAAAGAACAAAGTAATGGACTGACGGCCCCTTAAAGAAAAACCGCTGAAAGGTCAGCTTACGGGCTCAATAAAGACCAAGATCCCAGAGCTGGTGAGGAGAAGGCAGACACTACAAAGAGAACATTTCATCTTGAAACCAAAGGAGGTACCTGTGCAGTCTGGGCTAGCAAAGATACCTCCCACAACCCCCACACCAGGTGGCCATTTTGGAAACCTTGGGCTGGGCCTGGGAGAGGAAATGGGAACAGGGACAGAATACCTTACTGAGTTTATCAGCATGAACCTGAATTGTGTGTCCTTTGCTTCCGTGCTATATAGTATGGGACGCTTTCTAGTTAGAACATTGAGAGTAATGAGTGTTCGCTTAATAACGCGGATGTGAGCCTGTATGTAGCTCTGTAGTAGAGCATTTGTCTACCATGCCAGTGGTACTAGGTTCAAATCTCAGCACTGCAATAAGAACAGATATATAAAACAAAAGATTTTAAAGTGCCACAAGTCTCATGCCCTGCCCATCTTTCAATTCAAAATTTTCATACTAAGAAATTCCCACATTTTCTTTTTGGTGTTTATGTGTATGGCAGTAACAAGAGGGAACTGAGAAACACAAGAACAAAAAACAAAAACAAAACAACAAAAGCATATACTACTGAGCCTGTATGGAGAACCTCCTCACCTATTTTTCGGAAGGGAACAGGTTCACCTCTGCTCACTCCCCTCTGAATTGTGGCTCTTAGCTATTTGGAAAAGATCCCTCAGATCAAAGTTTTTCCTTTTCCAGACTTTACATTATTGATTGATACCATGCAACCTGCCTTTCCAAGTAAGTAGGGTTTTCAGTCCTTGTCAGACTTAAGTTTCAGAACTTTCAAGGACCGCTTGGGTCCACCACAGCTGTGACAGGGCTGCTCTGTTCCTTCAGGGAGAAACATTCATGAAGTTAGTTGGCATGTGAAGCTTTGGATTATCATCTAGTGTGTGTGTTTCTCATGGTGCTGTGCAGCCAGCAGAGCTCTAAGTGTTGCTGAGAGTGATCTTCAGGTTCCTAAGACTGACTGCTCGTCTTCCTTATCACTTCCTGCCCTCTTTCTGAGCTTCACTTTTCACCTCAGTCACCTATATTTGTCCCTTCACATTTGCTTTCTTTTACTTAGGGCTAGTGTCCTTTCTTCTACCTGCTCCCCACACTGTCCTTAGTAGATGGCAATAAGTAACGCAGGAACCTGAGTGACAGGTAGCCTGTGCTTTGACAGCCATGCAGCATAATGGGGAAGAGGTAGAAAAGCAGCCTTAAAAATTCAAATTCAAGAGTTGGGTTTTCAGAATTGAATCCTGGCTTCCTACTTCTAATATAACTTAAGCAAGCAGTTTAATTTACTTATCTTGCTGCCTTCATTTATAGGGTAGGGATAATACTATAGCTTCCCTTGTAGTTGGGGATGTCCTGAAAATTAAGTAAAAATACAGTTCACAAAAAATTCCTTACTGCCTGGCACAACCAGGCAGTCTTATTATTAGTCAGATAGGAGTATTAAGAGAGTAGAATTTAAATGTTCTTATCACGAAAATTTAGTAAATGAGCTAATGGCTGGTTAGCCACAGTGTACAGATGAAAATACCATGTTATAGAGAATAAGCATGTTTTCTCTTTTCAATTGAAAAAACAATCTTAAAATAAGTGAACATTTACTTTTACAGTAGGGAGTGTGTGTGTGTGTGTCTGTGTGTACATCTACATATATGTAGAGCTCCTCAGCCATGGGCTGACAGGAGGTGGAAAGCACCCGGAGGAATTGCATGATTCATACTGGAACAGAAGAGTACATAATTAGTTTGTTTGACCTACCTACAGGCTTCTCTGTGCTCATTGTTAGCCATCCCTGTTGCCATTTTAGGTTAAGGTTTGCTTAAGTTCAGCTTTGGCTCTACTGTCATTTTGGGTGGAGTAAGTACTATGGGGCTCTCCTCTGTATGATAGCGGCATCTGTGGTCTGTACCCACTAATGAGAAATGTTTGCGACATTAAAGGTGTCCGAGCATTGGTTATGGGATAGAGAACTGTTGTCTGCTTGAGAACTGCCATCTTGTGTGAGTTAATTTGTGGGGAACGTCTGTAAATGTTCATGTAGTAGTTACCTCTGCCATCCATAACTCTTCTTTATCCACTACTCAGTTGTATTTGAGGTAAGCTATTAGTTTTCATTTCCTTTTTTTTTTGTTCACAGATCTACTCCCCAGTTCTCCCTTCCCAGAAGAAAAGGAATGTGCCATTTCCAGTGCACTGCCAGCATACCAAATGGGTGTCGCTAGCTGCCCTTCCCAAAGCCTATCTGCTTGAGTCATACTTGCTCTTTCTTCCTTGAATGTGAATATGCACTTTCTCTGCTGCGTTCACAAGTCAGACTTGATCTGTATGAGCACTCAAAGGTGGCAGAGTGCGCCAACTAACTTAGGACAGACCTGAAGGAACTCCCCCTCCCCCCGTAATTATTTGATAAGTTTTGTTTCTTGAATTAAAAGAAATTGTTGAAAGCACTAAGGATATTTATGTTTTGTGATCTGTTCAGAAAAACAAAACAAACAAAAACCCAAAGTTGGGAGGATAAAACTTGCTTTGCCATGCAGCCCGCTTTCCTGATGGAAAGATTTGATGAGATTTTTCCCCCAAGAAATGGGTTACTTAAGGTTTTTATATTGGGAGATTTTTGACAGGGTTTCCCCCAAATAGTTCAAACTGTCCTTGAACTTGTCTCCTTCCCCTCCCAGTCTCCAAGTGTCTGCATCACCATCAGAGGTTCATATTATCCCATAATTGAATTTGTAGTTGATTTTACATACTTCTAATTGCTTGAGCAGTATGGATTTCAGTCTTCTTTACAGAGGAGTATTCATGGATACTGAATAATAATATTTGAGATATTTATCTCAAAATGTGCGTACATTAAAAGTTGGAATCCCACTTTATCCTTTACCTTCCAAACCGAAGCTACTGATGCTAATTTCTTATTGTATCTTCAAGACTAGAGTGTCTAGAAATAAACAAGCAAATATAAATGAAATTTTCTCATTTTCTCTGAGACACACACATAATAGCTACTTAAACAATCCTTTTTCTTTTTTTTTTCTTTTTCTGTCATATATCATTTCTTGGGGATTTCCATTACATCACTGTCCTCAAGCAGGTGCAGAAAAAGTCATTAGAAATTAATCTGGTTATGAAATAGGTCTTTACAACTTTCATGGTAAAATTTGTAAGACTTTTAAAGAGAAAATAATGGGTAAAGTTATGGGAATTACAGACTTTTTCCCTTTCAAAAGTTTTTACTAGGAAGATAAATCCTAATAGTGGAAATATTTGATTTAAAGCAGCACTTTGCTGTAGAGTCATACCACTGTATGACTCTACATTTTGGTAGCCTTGGAACTGGACTCCAGTTCCAACTGATGTGTGGCACCTACACAGAAGGATACAAATAGATGGAATGTCTTTCATGGACTACCTGGTTTTACTTAATTTTTATAGCAACTATGATAGATAAGCACTAGTGTGTTTATTATTTTTATAGGATGTGGAGGAAAGACTAAAACATCTACAATTTAGAGCACTTAACTTATTAAGTAGCACAGATAACCAGGTCAGAATAAGAATATATTAGGAACAAAACCTGTGCTTCACACATCCCCATGCCCATCCCCACTTAACCATGTCACATGTAAGAGAATACACCAACTAACCCCATCAATGTAGATGGACCTTTAGACGAGTTTGCCCTTTCTTCCAGCTGGCCTACTGGTCTCCCTTTCACTCATTCTGCTTCATTCACACTACGATTTTTGTTTATTTGCTTTTTGCTGTTCTTCAAACTCAACAGCCTGTGCGCCTTCATTTTGGGTTTTTCCTTATGAGATACTGGATTCTCACCTTAACTAGTCCTATTTACCATACCAGCTAATGCTTATTTATTCGATTATTCCTTAGGATATAAACTTCATGGCTAGAGAGGTGGCTTAGTGGTTAAGTGCTCTGACTGCTCTTTCAGAGGACCCAGGTTGAATTCCCAGCACACACCTGGTGGCTTGCCTGGAGTTATCTGTAACTCCAGTTCCAGGGGATCTGACATCCTCTTCTGACCTCTGGGGGCACAAGGTATGCATGTGGTACACAAATATACATGCAGGCAAGACACACATATAAAATAAAACTGAAAATAGAATATAAACTTCAGAGGTAGAAGTATGTGTGTGTGTATCCATGCATACACATTTTATTTCATAATTGGCCAATCATTGGTGTCTCTTATAGTCATTGTTTTATTTCTACCTTGTAAACAGTGCATAGTACTTGGTGTTCAGTGAATATTTGAACAAATACCTATTCCACTTTTATAGGTACTAGGGAGTTAGGGATAAGTTTAAGTCCCTCTCTACAGTGTGGAAATAATAGAAATGGTTGAGCATTTGTTTTGTACCTTATACCATGCTATACCTGGAAACACAAATGTGGAATCATTGTCTTTATTTTATAAATGAGAGCTCCAGTACTACTACATGGACATGTGCTCAACTATGTTCATAGCAGCATTGTTTGTCAGAGCCGGAACCTGGAAACAGCCTAAATGCCCCTCGACCAAAGAATAGATAAGGAAAATGTGGTATATTTACACGATGGAGTACTACACAGCAGAAAAAAAATAACGACAGCTTGAAATTTGCAGGCAAATGGATGGATCTAGAAAACATCATATTGAGTGAGGTAACCCAGACCCAGAAAGTACAAATATCATATGTACTCATTCATAAGTGACTTTTAGACATAAAGCAAAGAAAACCAGCCTACAATTCACAATCTCTGAGAACTTAGACAACAATGAGGACCCAAAGAGAGACATACATGGATCTAGTCTACATTGGAAGCAGAGAAAGATAAGATCTGACTAAATTGAGAACATGGGGACTGGTGTAGGAGGTTCTTCTTTCTATGTGTTGCTTTCATTGGTTGAATAAAGAAACTGCCTTGGCCTTTTGATAGGGCAGAACTTAGATAGGTAGGGAGAAGAGAACTGAATGCTGGGAGAAAGGAGGCAGGCACAGAGAGCCACCATGGAGTTGTCAGGGTCAGACACGCTGAATCTTTCCTGGTTAGCCACAACCTCGTGGTAAACACAGATTAATAGAAAATGGGTTCAATCAAGATGTGAGAGTTGGCCAAGAAGAGGCTAGATATAATGGGAAAGGCAGTAATTTAATTAATACAATTTCCTTGTGATTATTTTGGGTGTAAGCTAGCCAGGCGACCGGGAGCCGGGTGGCCTATATGGAAAAGCAGTCCCGCTCCTCTTACAACAGGGGACCATGGGAAAGGGTAGAAGGGGAGGGGAGAGAAAAGGAGGGGAGCAGAGAAAAATATATAGCTCAATAAAATCAATCAATCAATAAAATAAAATATGAAAAAAAGTGAGAGCTCACTTAGGCTTAGAGAAGTTATTTGTTAGAGGTCCAGCTTGTAATTCACGGAGCCAGAATGCCAATATAATTGATGCTCTAACTGGTCTTCTCATCACTAAGACAAATGTTTACATATATATCACATTTATCTTGAGCACCATCCTCACTGTGAATCTGTGTGCTAGAATAGTTGGTTTGTCAAAGAAAGAAAATCATTACTACTAGCCATCTATTTTCTATAGGTTCATTCATGGCTACTTTTAGCCCTGGTCATGAGACATTAACCAATATTCTCTTCATTTTTGTAATAATACAGCAAGTTTAGTCATTCAGCATAAATTTGTAATTATTTTTGAATGGTTTTAAAAATTGTCACTTTGCCAATAATAACACCTCACAGTCCCTAGAGGAGGTGAATATGTCATAAATACCATTTCTATAGAACATTTTAAGGGCTTAAAGTTCTCGGAAAATATTTTTGACAGCGTTTTCTCAGACAGATTTGAAGGGCATGATAACTGAATGCCCTTGGAAATGTTTGTATTTTAGCTTGCTCATAATATTTATATGTGCTTCTCTTATCTAAAAAATATATATTTAGATGTTCTTTTGTATCTTAGATTGAGGAAGTAGAAATGGATTTTATAGAAAACTATTCTGAATTAGGTGTTAATTTTTTTTAATCTCATTGATTTCACCCCCTGCTTTTTTTTCTTTTTTTAAGCTTTCTCGACCTTGTTATTTTCATTCAGATATTGCAAGTATGTATTTTCTCTTAGTGCTCATTTATTAGTTTCCTTTTTTTTTTTCAAAGAAAGTTGTAAGGAGTATATTCCTTTCCAGATGTTTTTGAGCACACCTCCAAAACCATAACCCCAATATTTTTAAGCCTGTTTTCCTCCTTCCCTCCCTTTCTTCTTTTTCTCCCTCCCTCCCTTCCTCTCTCCCTCCCTCCCTCACTTCCTTTCTTCATTCTTCCCTCCCTCTTTTCCTCCCTTTTTCCCTCACTTTTTCTCTCCCTCTCTCCCTCCCTCCCTCTTTTACTCTCCCTTTCTTCTTGGTCCCACCTTCCTCTCTTTCTAGACTCTCATTTTTCATTTCTCTTTCTAAAGGCCTTTGGTTTTCTTACATGGATTTATTGGTGTTAAGACACCCAAGCAAGGACCAGTCATACCAGAGTGGATGAATTTACTGGTTTTCACCCCCTGGTAGCCTGGCTTTCCATACAGAGGCAGTGGCCAACATGGTATGCTTGGGAAACCAAACATTTCCAAACTTGTTTGAGGGAAACTCAAACTTCAGAAATTTTAAAACCACAACAACAGAGGCTTATGATTTACTGTGACTACTGAAATCACACAGTTTGGCATAGAAACTGGGTAGATAAGAATACCAAGTGTATAAAATGGGTAACATTTTAATTTGTAGAGTGAACTTGGGTTTTTTTGTGTTTGTTTGTTTTGGGGGGTTGTTCTTCATTTTAACTGTAGTAAATTAGGGAAATGGGAACATAGATTTAATAGTATTTAGAGGGTAGAGTAGTTGCAAGAATGGGTTGTTATTCTGCTGCCTGTTTTTTTCTTAAACAGATTACAGACCACACTGGGTGTCCTCCATCCACCACTTTACCACTTTTCTTAGTTGGTTTGTGACTTTGGAAAGCTGGAGTTTGAGGCCATATGTAAAGTCTACTTACAGACAGGCAGGAAAGATTTGTGGGTTTTTTAAAATTGTTGTTGTTGCTTTGTTTTTCTTTTCTAAAATGTATTGGAACACAGATAACCGTTGTCTTGTGGTCTTATTTGGTATGTCCTTTTGCATTCATTTTAAAATGAAAACTTTTGTCGTCAGAGCCTTAGTTTCTCCTTGACCAAATGTCCAGAGCAGTTGGGTTCATTTTAATTTTCTGCCTTTTTTGAGCCTGTAGAACACCCAAATGTATATCACGCTGCAGTCTAAACTCATGCTCATGACATGAATGTGTGCTACACCGTAGGCCTTTCTATCAAGACGTTATCCAGCAATAGTTTTCCAGCACATATGACAACAGCTCAATAGCCCACTTCTCTCAGGTGATTCTTCCTTTGTGTTTTTTCCTGAGCAAAATGTTAGCCATTTAGTTATGGTTATCTCTGTAAGGAATGGTCTATTTTTGGCCAAATTAAAGAGAAATTTCTAAATGTATTTTATCTGCTTGCTGCATGAATACCCATCCCTAAAATTATAGTTTGCATCAGTTTTGAATTTTAAGAGTAGGAAAACTATTTTATGTTTTTATTAGTTAAAAAGCTTTGGGAAAAAAATGAAAACCGGAGTTTGTAAGCAGTTGAAGAAGCAATTTTATGAAGCCACGTTTCCAATAGGCAGGAAATGCTGGGCAGAATCTGCTGCTGGGCCTTCTCTCAGCTGCCTCCCACCTCCCCGGAAGCAGGAAGAAAGCAGTATGGTTTCATGACAGCTCTGCAAAGCTTTGGACACTCTTCAGACCTCGGTTCCACAAGACGAAAGTCTCCAGCAACTTCAGAGTTTTTTTTTTCCCTTCCTTTCCTGTTTAATGTTGTACACAAGTTAATATGTCAAGAGGTCATATGGCTCATCAAGCCTTAATGGCTTGGAACTGTATAGAGTACCTTACATGGACTTTCATGACATTCCAGTTTTTGTTTCTTTCTATAGAAAGTATTTGTTGTAGTCAAAGTTACAGGTGTAGTTAAAAGCAAAGAAGTAAACCTTCATGTTCTGACATTTAAAATGTCATGCTAAACTGAAAATACATGGGGCTAAGAAATTAACACCCAAGGGAGAGGCACCTAGACTGTCAGTTATCCTAAGAGAAAATAGAAGTGTCTGTGCCTAGGATCCAACCGGAGGCCTTTAGCCCAAGTTCTCACTTGTGTGCCCATGAAGTGTGGTGGGGAAGCTTCCAGGATTAATCAGGTTCCAGGCTAGTTTTGAAGCCTTTTGTTGCCCACTCTCTTCCATACTTTAACAGTTTAGTAACCTGTTATTCAAGTGACAAACATGGTTAGGAAAGCTGTGGGTTTTTCATGGGGAAAGATTGCTTTCCAGCAGGGGAGTCAGGGAGTTTTTCAGAGTGCTTAAGCTTAGGTCAGAAACATAGATTTTTCTAGTAAGCTGAGTCTTTTACTTTTTATTGCTGGGTGTCAGAGAACCTGAGCTCTCTGGACAGCATCCTGCAGTGCATTTCCTGGGACCCAAGGCAACACCTGTATCTCAGTCTGGTGGAAAATAATAGTAAGCCCAGCTAAGTAGAGAACATGATCCTTGTAGGACAATAGGCATAACTCGGTGATAGACAGCATCTCCTGAACCTCTGTTCTGGGTTATACCAGCTGCTCCCTCACCACACATAATCCCTTCACCTTAAACACTGAAATCTTTTAAGTCGTTTTCCTGTCCATGGAAGTCTAGTTTGTTGTGAAGGCCAATTAATGGGTTAACTAATTGTGGGGTGTGTGTGTGTGTGTGTGTGTGTGTGTGTGTGTGTGTGTGTGTGTGTGTGTGGTGTGTTGACCTTGTTCTAAACTTTTATTTTTAAATTTTACTTTAGGCTCTTTTCAATAGTGGACATTCAGGGAATAACCCCAACATCTTTGGAGTGTCCTATTCAGAAGTCTGTTGATGTCTGCCTTTCTGTGAACAGTTCTTTTCAGTTTTCTAACCCTGGCTTATTCTAGTCTCCACAGCCCTTAATTTTATGGCATCTCTTCAATATTGCCTTGTACTGCTTCCTAATTTGTTTTAATATATTGTTTGCTCTTAAAGGATTGATACTTCTATACCCTTCATTTATGTTTGAACTCTGTATACACAAGAAAAACATTTTCTTGGACTATAACCCTCTTGGGAATAAGTGGACTAAAAGTCTCAGAATTAACCTCTTCTTATTAGAGCACAAGAAACAGTTTTATTGCTCTTATTCCTATTACTTCTGCCTTTACTGTGAAGTGCGAAACACTTGGAGGAAAAGTTAGATGAAGTCCAGATAGGAGAAACTGGTCAGAAAGCCTTATTGTTGTTACCCTTGATTCTTTGTATATATATATGTTCTATCTAGTGTGTTTAATAAGGCTGTAAGAAGAGTCTTTCAGGGTATAATGTGTGGAGAGATGAATGGAACCACAAATTTTTTGACAAAGTTGTCACCTCTGTTTGGTAGGTGACATACTGTGACATACTCTATTTAGTAGGTCCCCATATAAACATGTATATGTGTTTATATATGTATAATATATATACAAATATTTATATACTTATCTATTAGCATGTAATATATAAGCATGTATTTATAAAACAATTTATTATATATTAAAAATGTTTTTCATAATTTTATAATGCCTCCCATCTCCCTTGAGGAGGATGATGTGCTACTTCAAACATGATGGATTGAGTATTTATAATGCTAGTAAATGAAATAATTCTATTTTTCAAAGGTAGTCTTCCCTTTAGTCAAATGCATCCATTTCCCACAAATGCCCAGATGATCCACTCTCTTTTGCTCTTTCCAATTAGCAGACTGTCAGGCTAAGGCTAAGTTACTGATACAGCATCTCTGCATTCCTTTGCGTTCAGCGAAAACCAGGATATTTCCCTTGTGTTCCTGGGTCTAGCAGTTCCTTTCTTCAAGTTTAACAGTTTAACAGTTTCAGTCCAGCTGCAATGAATATTGTACATTCCTCTTATTATTTGCTCGAGATTGTTTTTGTTTTGATTTGCATTAAAAAATTTTAAAGCGAGGGGGGAAATGTGGTTCACCTTTAAACTTTTGTTCCCAGACTAGTGGGCCATGGGACACAATAAATCAGGCAGTTTTGCTTCTGTCAAAGCAGCCTATCTCGAAGGACTGCTCTTAACCCTGAGGCTGCTCTGTAAATGATTTGGAGCTCTTGTAGGGCTAATGTCCTTATGTTAACCTGACCTGGAGTTTCTTCAACTGATCTATTTGTAATGACAAGATCAATACCTTGAATTTTTATATAGATTTTCTACTTGGTCAGAGATCCTATAAGAATTGTTGCCCACTATTCAGTCTTTCCCCAAATACTGAGATACTTGGGGTGGAGGACATTGTCCCTTTTTTGAGGTATGGGGAAAACAAGGGTACAAGAGGCTGTCCCAGTGAGTGAATGGCAGAGCCTTGTATTCTCACTCTATAGTGTCACCATTGAGACAGCACTATTTGTCCACGCCAGTAGTGTCACTAATAAACAGCCTAGCAAATGACTAAGTTCTGTTGTTTCATTTGTTGGTGGGTAGGAAGCAGTTGAGGTAGAATCTCTGCCAGGCTGGTCTTGAACTGGTTCTTTAACAAGGATGACCTTGGATTCCTGACTTTCCTTACTGCCTTCCAAGTATTGGAATTCAAAGTATGCACCTACCTCACAAAACAAAACAACACACATTCCCACATTGCTTAATTTTTTTAAACAGCTAATCTCTGTGATTAAGTGTTTGACTTAGTATATTGAAAAGTGGAGAGGGAACCAAGGACCACTGAACCCTGTGTGTAAGAGGCACTGATGATCCTATTCTTTGTCACCAGTTCAAAGCTAGTCAGTGCGGTGAACTTTCTTGCTGTACCTACCAACCAGTCTTCTTATTCTTAGCATAGTTTGCTTGCTGTTGCTGAAACCAGATATAAGACCTACGCTGAGTCAGAGTGGGCAAGGAAGTTGCCTAACTTTGGTATTATAAAAATACCTCTCATGGAAATTTAGATATAGAAAGTACACATAGAAACTTTGGAGTCAAAGTCTAAAGGAAAGATAGTCTGCTCTTTTCCAGTAACTGGGAGTTGTTTGACATCATGCCTGCATCTTCCAGGCCCTCAGCTGAGGCATAGAGATTAGAAATTCAGAGGAATCCATACTTCATTAAGGACAAAACCACTCTACTATGCTGTGCTCTTTCATGCCCTATGGCAATTCACCTGGTTCTCTTTCACCACTTTCAATCTCATTATTTTGGGGGAAGGAGTTAAAGGAGATATGGAAAGATGGAAGAGCTACGAAGCATTTGACTTTGTCTGTGTACACAATAGACCTGGGACAGTAAGTTCAAAGCAGATTCACTGCCTGGACTTGATCTGACTCTCATTTGTTTTTCGGCTATTTTATTTGTAAGTCAGTTCTGTGGTTAATTCAAATAGTGGCAAAGATATGTTTGGATCTTGTTATGAAAATGTAGAAGGGCCCATGCTCAGCCCATCATTGGCAGAGTACACTTTCCTTTCAAATCAGAAGCCTCTAGGTTGTAGATTTATTCATACATGTATTTAATTTATTCATACATGTATTTAATGTCCTTGTCCAAATGACACACCTGCTAACAACAGCTAGCTACTTTCCTAGATGCCTGGGAGAAAACTGGTTCTAAAAGTGATACTGACATAGTTTATAATCCTATATACAGACAATAAACTAGTTAATGTATGATATAATGTAGAAATACATGGTATGTGGGTAAAGGAAGCAAGATATCACCAATGGCAAAGAGCCTTCAAAGGTGACTTTCCTGAATTTTATGGTCAGAGTGTTTTGATAGTATTAAGTGTCTGATTTTCAAAAAGAGGGCTTCTTGCTGGTTAGGAGGTTGGTGGAAAGTGTTTGGTACTAGCAGTCACCCACAGTGTTAAAATGTCAGCACACACTCTTTGCACAGCACTTCTCACATTCAAATAAAGAGTGTGCTTTGCCATCCAAATGACCTGATGAAGTTGTACTGACTTCATCTCACTCTTTTCCCTTCGTTCTCTTGTTACTTATTAAGGAAAACATACCCACCTATTTTGTTAATGAATTTTATGTCTAAATTACCACATACAGTACCAAGGCTACTTCTGAGCTCTGTTTGCTTATCTTTTGAGGACCAATCAAAGGAGAAACCAATAGTGGGCTACAGTCCAAGAGTGGAGGAGTTCTGGCTCTGCCTGAGTTGCTCAGCATTGCTGGTGCAGATCACACTGGATATCAGTGTCTTCTACAGTGTCAGCTATCTGGATCTGATGACCACTGCCACTTGCAGCTGTGAAGTTCTGCTGACCTTCTTTGCTGTGTTAGCTGGCAGTGTGCATATACACACCCTTGAGGTATCCCATTGTCCATTTAGAACTTACTAAGGTCTGTCTTAAATGCATATCTGTGAGTTGAATGTTTGATATTCTGCTGTAATATATTCTGTCTCTTGCTGATAACTGGCCTTTGGACTAGAATAAGTAATTACAAATAAAAACAAGAAATTGGGAATGTGTGCCTGCACCTCTCTGTCCCAGTAATCACTTACCCATCTCTTCCTCATACCTCCCTATTCCTCTCTTGTGCAAGCATTCCTTAACTTTGTCATCATAAAATAACTGTATTCTTAAGACTTAGACTTATTTGGGAACCAGTTGAGCATAGGAGTGTGAGGATGGTTAGACTAGAGAAAGAACACTGCTAATGTGTTCTTTACTGTTCTTGAACTCAGAATGACAACTGCTGCAACCCTATCTTAATGTGCTGAAACATTTCACGCAATCATGAAGAGGTTTTGTCTCAAGGCTAAAAAAGAGCTTGCTTGGCAAGCCCCTCAGCTTTGTTTGTCCAGGTTTCCGAGTCAGAGGCACTGCTAATGCAGATTAATGAGGGAAAGAGAATCTCAACTCTTGTTTCTTAATGAAAAAGATGGCTGTGGAAGTGTTTGCATCAATGTTGGGGATGATCTACCAGTAATCACTTCACCTCATACAAATGTCACACATATTTTACTAATAGTCTTTGCAGCATACATCAAACTTAAGTGATTAGGTTGGTGGCTCAGAAATACTGCAGTGATGGCAGAAGCAGCCATAGGAATGTTGCTTTGAGCATTTGTGATGATGGCCGCAGATGCAACCTCTTTAAAGATTATTTAAACAAAATTCACAGAAACTAAGCAGTCAATTGAAAGTGAAGCAAAATTCATAGCCCACCACAAATGAGATGAACTTAACTTGAAATTAATGATATGCCTAAGAGGATAAGGTGTAGGGAATGTTAAAATTTTTCAAAGCTAATGATTGGCTATATGAACAACAGATGGTACCTATCAGGCCCCGAGGGAGGCTGAGACCAATATTGCTTTCTAGTCTGATTAGTACTCCACAATATGCAATCTCTTTCTGCTCCATCCTCCTTTTTGCTTTAAATAAGGTGTGTGTGTGTGTGTGTGTGTGTGTGTGTGTGTGTGTAAAAACCTACATAAAATTAGGGAAAATTTATTCTTCCCCAATTCTCAATTTTTAGACTTCAAAATCTGTTTATTACCAGAGGTACTTTTTTTTTTTTGAGGGACCAGAACAGAATCTTAAAATGAAACCCATAGCGTGCGCGTGCGCGCGTGTGTGTGTGTGTGTGTGTGTGTGTGTGTGTGTGTGTGTTAAATTTCCCATCAACTGTTGCAAGAAGACTGGAAAATGAAGACAAATACTTGGTTCATGTTTTCGTGTTGGCCATTATTGCAGTCTATCAACAGCATTAGGAAAATACAACAGAAATTCAGTGATTAACAGTTACAGTTAACTGCAATAGGGAAAATAAACTTACTAAGCCTAAGACTGCAGTGTGCTTTATTTGAAGATTGTCCTAACAACTGAGAAGTACTCACCTAGACAGCCCACTTTGAGATACTATATCCATGATAAATCTGGTTTAACTTTCAGTTTTAAAAGAGGTCTTAGTAAGTTCTTTAAAGCATGCTTAAAAGTTAGTATGTCTGAAGAAATGTAATATTAAAAAATGTTATTGAAATGTTTTAAAAATTGGTTGTTTCTGTACTTAAAGGCAGACTGGGAAAAAAACACAGCTATAAAGGTTTGGACAGAGGTTATGATTTTCAACAGTTGAGCTATAGATTATGTTATAGATGGTACTTGAGTAAAGCTGAAACAATAATTAGTTTCTGTTTCACTCCTCTACTACTTTAGAAAATTCAAAATACCCTTTTCCCAAGACAAGAATCTTTCAGCTTCCAGTCACTGTCTATACAAACAACAAAACCCTCCTATCTTGCATTCTGTTCTGAACATCTTCACAATGAGCTGGCTGCTGGCCCTCTCTCTTCATGGTGAGAGACTTCCCTGGGATTGAAATAATAGTTTGGAGGGATCTTACTTCTTACTAACTTGCAGTTTATTTAGCCTGTATTCAGAACTGATAACATGTACTTTTTCTTTAGAAAAACCAGCCTTTTACTTCTTCAAATGAAATTAACACAAAACAAAAAACCTCACAGGCAGCAAAAATAGTAGGTGTGTTATGTACTTTTAAAATTCATCTACAAGAAAAACTAAAAACGTTTCTCAATTTTTGTTCACATTAAAAAAATACTGGTTCAAGTTTAAATCTCATATCTAATTTTACCCCCTCACTGACAAATACAAATATAATATACATTTGTACCTCAAAATGGTTGTTCATTTCTGTTAAACATTCGAACACTAGTTTATATGGTCTTTGTAACGCCAACAACAGTAAAGCATTTCAGCCTTTAGAGTATGTCAGTAGACAGAGGCCAAGGGCCCTGAGCTCGTAATTATGCAAACTTGAAAAACAGAGGCTATTTAAAAGAGGAAATGATTCTTTTGGTTCTTAAAGTTTTGTTTTACACTGTGTTCAGGTCAGATAAAGGTGGAGAAGTAAAAATTCCACTGCTGATCTTTATTTTGAAAGGTAAAGTAAAATATGTAGCTTTCATTATCTGCCAAATGTTCATTTCTACTGTAAGCCTTCATTAATAGCAACTGACTTTTCAGATTTAGGTGTAATCATGGTTAAAGTGCCAGTGATTAAAATTATTTTGTAGATGCTACTTTCAAAATTAGGTTTTAAAATATATATTATCTAGAACATTAATCTACAGAGGCTAAACAGCTTCATCTTTTAAATGCAGATTGACCTCCACAAAGTTAGAGTTGAAGTAGAAAGAGCTAGAAACGGAACAACTTCCTGGTATATATAGATTGACATGCATTTGAGCCAGTGTAGTAAAAGATTTTTTATATCATCAAAAAGTTATTTTAACGGTTAGTTTCATCCTAATTCCAACTGTATTTCCGTTTCAAAATTATTTTTTATATTAAGACTTCTAAGGAAAAAGCTGGCGCTAACAAATCCAATCCCATGTGGCAGGATTTCGCACTCTGCTCTTCTAAGAGTTGACAGAGTTGAAGTCCTGAGGAGGTAAGATACTGGAGTAGAGCTGTTACAATGGAAATCCCCAGCCCTTTAGACTCCTCAGTACCGGTAGCCACTTGGGAAACCCATGAGATCCATACCCCTCACCTCCCATCTAAATTTAAGTCGCCAAGTCTTCTCCCGGCCGCCAAGAACTTTGAAGTTCTTGAGTTGGAAAGGGGCTTGAAGCTGGCAGTCACTGAGTGCGCTCTGCGAAACCTGCCCGCCGCTCTGCAGCTGAGCCGGTGCTGAGCGCTACGCGCACACTTGCCCCTGGCCCGGGGCGGTGACCGTGCGGGAGCCGAAGCGGAGACTCTCTCGGGCTTACCTGAGCTGCGGGCGCCGGGCCGGGCGGGGCGGCGAGCCGGGCCGCGGTTGCGCTGCGAGCGGCTGTGCGCGCTCCGGGAGCCTCCCGAACAATGCGAGCGGGCCGCCGAGCGCGCCCGGCCTAGGGGCGTTACGTCACCGCTCAGCCTTATAAGGCGCGCAGAGGCATGTGCGGCCGGCCGGGCGGCGGGGCCTTGACAGCCCAGACCCTCAGCCCAGATCCTCCAGCCTCGCAGACACCGACGGTATTTGCAAGGTCGATCCCCGGATCCCCTTGCGGGTGTGGGCAGCGAGCCTGACCTGCGCCCTCCTACCAGGTTGCTCAAGCCTTGGGGGGTCAAGGTCGACCCTCCTCCTCACCCTGGGTCTCACTACTAAAGTTGCTGATTTAAATTCTTAAATACACACCCTCATTCTTGTGTAAACTTTTGTAAATACATTTTTGTTACACTTGTTTTTGAGTTTTGGGGGGAGGCAGGAGAAGAAAAGGAGGTTTTTGGACATACAGACTTCAAACCTCTTTTCTCTTTGTAGAGAGTAGGGGTCCTCAGAGGATAGTGTTTTATTTCCTGATGATGTAACTACAAAACAATTCTTCAAGTGATGGGAAGGCCAGATGAAATCTTATTTTCCTGCGTGTTTACTGAAAGAACCTCCTTTTTGCTCATTTCTGCGTGCCTGTGTTTTAACGAAAGCAGTTAAAACTAATCAGAAATGTTGGCAGGGAAAATATTTTTAAAGAAATTAAATGTTTTGTTCTGTACTTGCAGGACAATGTATAAAAATAGAACTTCAGAACCATTTTAATCTGTTCTCCTACCGACCAAATAAGACAAAAACTTAAAGACACAAGAAGGAAAACATGGCCAAATATGACTGGATTAAATCTTTTACTCACTAATGTGGGACAGATTTCCTTGTATAGAAATCTTCCTCCTTGTAACTGAGCGCTGACCTCCTAATTAACCTTGAACATCATTAAGAGAAGTTCTATCCCAAATCTTTGAATCTGAAAAATAAATTAGAGATGTGGAGACTTCAGATGAGTAGTGTTAGTAGCTTGAGTTTATTTAAAACCCCCTTTAAAATCATATAAAATAGGATTGCTTCCTAGTGTGGTGTACATGTCTGTAGAGTTATTGTTCCCATGTGTTTGTCAAGCAGGAATAATGAAAATAGTGGGCTTATTTCTTTTGGCGGGAGGGGGGACATGGAGGGACACAACAACTTGAGAGCGGATGGTTGTAGAGTATCGAGTTAGTGTTGTTGGGAGCATGGCCCCAAGTAAGCATGGTCTCACTGGAAAAGTGAGACTGTTACTGAGACAGCCAAGCTGTCTTTTAGACAGCTATTGAAAGACAAATGAATGAACATACCCTTCATCTGAATTTATTAGAATTTAATATTTGCTTTGCAGTATTGTCTTGATACGTTAGATGTTGGTTTATTAGTTTTGCTGCTTTTCTGTGTTTGAGAAGTACATCATGATCTTTTTAGTTTCTATATGTGCCTCTACTTATTAAATATACCCATTGAGACAGTTGATGCTTTTTCTATTTTAAGTGAGATAAAGTGACTGATGAAAGTCGCATGAAACATGAACTCACAACATCAAATACTTTTATCCGGAAGTGAGCAGTTCATGGCTCGCTGTGCTTTTTTTCCTTTTAATGAAAAGTTTCCTAAGATTTGATTCCACCACCTATTTCCTCTTCGCAATGCTTCCCATTTTTTGTGCTCATGCTTCCCATTCATTTTCATCCTTTTGACTTCCCATATCCCCTGTGAAGTTATTCCTCTTTCTCTGTAGCTCTGTTCTGAACATGGAGGAACTGAACAGAGGCAGTTTCCTAAGCAAGACAAACGAGAAGTAAGGCTTGTATGCCTTACTTGGTGCCCTATTGCTCTTTGAGGCACTGGTCTCTGGCCACTATGATTCAGCTTTCCAACTAAGGTCATGGTATGTAAGCAGTTTCTTCAGTAACCAATAATAACCCTTGTTTACCGATCTTTTACATCATACCAGTGGCCATCCTTTGAGTTTTATGTGCATACCATCATTTAATCTTTCCATACATTTTGAGATAGAATTATCAATACTTTTCAGATGAAGAAACAGACTAGGGTCCCTTGACCAAAGCTGCACAGTAATGGAAGTTATGATGCAAGGACTTAAGCAATATTTGACATAATCTTGGACTTAATTCTTCAGAGGCTTGCTCAGTGGTATCTGTCATTGGCAAAGGACTACTGTGATTTACTTGAGACATTTACAACTGTTTTCTACAGACATATGATGAACTAGGAAAGCAAGACTCAGTGTCATTGCACATTTCACACCAGTATTACCCCAGCTGTTCATTAACTAATCCTATGGGTGTTATTCACATTGGAGACATGGATTTATATATGCACCGGACAGTTTTACAGGAGGCGGCAGGAACGTGACATGCTCTAATAAAGTTAGAGCACCAGAGGGATAACGTACAGGTCTCTATTGGACACAGCCACCACCAGAGCTGTGTCTGCAGATTCCGGCCAGCCGTTTGTGGTGCCTCGTTGGCTCTCATGAGCTGCTGAGTAGATTTTCATTTCTGTCCCTCTTCCTAGGATATTTCATCTTGAACTGTAGTTTTTGTTTCCTTCTTACATATACTCATTTATGAAAATATTTGAGTTAGGATTACTGCACTTTAAAATTGGCTGAGAAAAAATTTACTTTCTTGTCTAGTTCTGGCCAGTTATCCTATGCTTCTTTTCATCCTATCATTACGAGTTTCCTATAAATAAGCAAAAGAACAAATTAAGGTAAGGCCCTTTTCTACCATTAGTCGTCTGCCTTTGTGATCTAAATAAGCAGTTGGTTAAGGTGTCATTTAGCAAAGGAGCAGAAGAGCTTTCCTGCGAGTTAATTACTTTCTAGTATGAGAGAAGAGGTTTTCAGATAAAAAGGCTGAAGACCAGGAAGGCTTAACTAAATTTAAACATAGAAGACTACTTTTTTCCTTTTCTTCCTTCCCTTTTCTCTCTCTCTCTCTCTCTCTCTCTCTCTCTCTCTCTCTCTCTCTCCTTTTTTTTTCTGAGACAGTTTTATGTCGCCCAGTCTCAAACTTGCTATGTAGCTGAGAATGATTGGACTGATTGCTCTCATGCCTCTCCCTGCCTAGGATTACACACATGCACCTCTTTGCTTATGCCTCCCGCATGCTAGGCAAGCACTTTACCACCTGAGCTGCATTACCAGCCTAAAACATACTTCTTTAGTCAGAAGTAGTTGTCCATGGCTTAATTTCATGTGGTTCAAGATAATAAGGTTATTATGAAGATTACAGCAACCATATCATTAATAAAGTTAGTCATTGCTAGCCATAAGCACAATCTCATTCTTTTTAATACAATTATTGTGTGCTGTTAAACATATTAAGCCAATTATTCTTTGTGAGGGGGCAGGTCTTATTTCTTAGATAATATTTCTCCTTGTCTATTTCTTTTTTGTCATCAAATATGTGCTAGAGAACAGTGATAAACTGAAATTTCTTCAAATGCCCAGTGATGATTCTTGATCCTAAATGGGTTAGTATACCTTGCTACCTATGAGCTCTGTCTCAACCTATTAGGTAGTAGCCATATCTTTGGGTATGATGTGTTTCCTTTTTTGTCCTGATACAGGGAAAAACACTAACCTCTCTTAACCATGACTTTGCTAGCATTAAGTGGAAATAACCCTGAAGCCGTAAAAGGTTTTACTATAGTATATTGTGTGCTTCTGCTATTTTATCATTATTTATTGTTATTACTCTCTTGCTATACCTAACTTATGAATTAAAATTTATCAGAGATATATGTGCATAAGAAAAACCCTTTTGCGAAGTTCAGTATTACCCTACTGTCCTTAACTTCAGGCACACACAGAACATCTTAGAACTTAATTCCCAAAGATAAGGAAGGATGATTGTTAGGAAAAAAGGAAAGCAGTAAACTTCATGATGTATTTGGTCCAGATTGGTAACCTGAACAGAGTAAGGACAGTCTTGGATGACTCAGGGAGGCAAAGCTCTGTAGCCTTGTAAAGGTTTAAAAGAAAATGGCCCCCAAAGGGTGTGGCACTTTTAGGAGGTGTGGCCTTGTTAGAAGTATGTCACTGTGGGGTTGGGCTTTGTGGTCTCATAGATGCTCAATTACTACCCAGTGCTTCGGACCACTTCCTGTTGCCTGTCAGTCAAGATGTAAGAATAAGAATGCTCAGCTTCTTCTCCAACACCACACCTGCCTGCATGCTGCCTTGTTTCCCACCATGATGATAATGGACTGAACCTTTGAACTGTAAGCTGTCACCACAATTAATTGTTTTCTTTTATAAGAGTTGCCTGGTCATGGTGTCTCTTTACAACAATAGAAACCCTAACGAAGACACCCTCCATTGTTTTTGGTTAAAGTTGGATTGCCAGCAGTACAGTCCTCAGTGCTAATGTATTCTCATGAAGCCTTGGTGTAAAGCAGCAGTTTTGCCCCTGAGCATCAAGAAACCGCCAAGGATCTAGATTATGCTGTTAGTCCCTCAGCTTTCTTGTATAAGAGCTGAGGGACTGAGCACTATACATGACACGTTAATTCTAATTAATCTTTATCAATAAAAACCCGGGAGTCCAATATAGGGGTAAGAACCTTAAAGATCAGAGAAGCAGGGAGCAGCTGCCAATCACCCCCTCTTCTGTTCCTCCATCTAAAAAGGCTGAGATCCTCTCTCAGCTCCACCTTACTACTTCCTGTCTCCTCTCTGTCTACAATCCTCCAAACCTCTATGGTTAATTTTGGTCAGCTAGTGGCTGGCTCCACTCTCTGGCTCCAAGCAACCTTTATTGTGAGAACACAATCAAAATATCACATAACATATACAGGCAATGTAGACTTCCTTTCATCCTTCATTCTGTTCTCTGGGTAACATCTTCCTGCTTTGATGATATCGATACCACCCAAACTATTACTTGTTCAGGGCAGCAATTACTGTGCTCAGAGAGCCCAATGGCAAAAGTTAACAGACTGAACCTGGATTATACATGTAGACTATGGTAACACTAGATAGACACGTAGGCTCTCTCACACTTCTGTACAGCCTGTATTTGGGAGGCCTCCCTAATTCTGAAGTCTCCAGAAGCCCTTTGACTATTTCTACTTAGGCTTCAGCTGATGTCGATTACCTAGACCAGCATCCTCTGTCCTTGAGAGCTAATGAAGCTGAGTCTGGCAGCAGTGAGGCTATGGGATGAGAAGTGCTTTAATAGTGAATGGTGGTTCTTGGCAGGAGGGATAAAAATAACTTTAAGTAGTTAAGTTTTGCTTTTATTTTAGGATTAATAGGTATCTTCCTAATTTAGAAAGACAAAAATGTGAAGAAATTTTACATATAATTCTGCCAGATGAATATTGCCAATTGGTTAATAATTCAATCATTTCATATTGTGGTGTGTGTGAGAGAGATGTGTCTTTCTAAATTTATACATTTTAATCATGTTGGTTGCTTTTCTGTAGACACTGAGTCATTTTAAAGCATGCATTTACATATTCTTGATAGAATGGTCACAAAACCAGCTGCTTCCTGCTATCCCTCAACATTGTATGGCTTCGTTCTTCACAGAGTAAAGGAAGGACTTGTGTGGAACAGAGATCTCTTGTCCTTTTTTCCCATGTAATTCTGTGAGCTAGATGCAGAGTTCTCATGAGCAGGCCTGCCAAGTAGGTGAGCAGAGCGGCGTGGAGAGAATGAATAGGCATAAACACGATGTCACCATTGCATGGGAAGCAGGAAAGCCTGCTATTTAGGTTCAATCCATTTGCTTATTTATTCTGACAAACATTTTGTGTTTCCTTGGCAACTAATAATAGTTTTGAGAAATTGTTGGACTCACAAGTATTACTGTAGGAGTAAAAAACCCTCGAATCTCAGAAATTATAGACAGAAAAGACCTATTAGTCTTCTTGTCTCTTGCCAGTACAGACTGTCCTTAGAATTTTATCTAGTCTTATTTTTTAAAGGGACTTTGTCAAATAGATTATATTCCATGTCTTAAGTAATGTGCTTTTAAAGAAACTAGTTTGACTGAGCTTTTCATGTAGATGTAGAATTTGTTATCTAAGGATAAAGAAGAGCTCTTTTCTTGGACCCAGTTTGTGCTTAATAATAAACTTTTAAAATAGGAAACTTTGTAAGAGCCAGAAAATATCAGCATCACTTTGATCTCTGTAGTTTTTCCTACTATCTGTTGGACCTACTCTATACAATGAAGGATCTATTTAAAAATATATTACAGTGTCGGGCAATGGTGGCACACACCTTTAACCCCAGCACTCAGGATGCAGAGGCAGGGAGATCTCTGGTCCTGAAGGATACATTTTAATATCACCCTAAATATTTGAAAGTAGAATGCATGATTGCATATATAATTATATAAGGAATAGCATCACAGCTAGTTTCTCCTGAGTAGAATAAACATTAGGAAGTCAACTTATTTACTTATTTACTCATTTTATTTCATGTGTTCAGAGTTTGCCTCTAACAGGGCCATACCTCCTAAGAGTGCCACTCCATTTGGGGCAATTTTCTTTGAAGCCACCACAGAGGGCTAAAGAGCTTTGCCTCCTTGGACCATTTAAGTCTGTCCCTACTCAGCTTGGTGCCCATAAAGGTAGACAAGGACATCATTCCCTGGAGCTGTAGTTACAAATAATTATGAAATACCCCATAGGTGCTGGGAATTGAACCCAAGTCCTCTGCAAGGTCAACTGTTCTTAACAGGTAAATGATGTCTCCAGCCCCAAGTCAGTATGTTTAAAAACAAGATTCAATAATTCTCATCAGACAAGAGTTTGCCCCCAAACAGGAAACTGATCTTGGTTTCATTTTACGAGGTTAGTGTTAGTGCTTGAGAGCCCAGCAGGAAGTCATGTGTAGGGCTGTACTTCTGAAGTCAGGCAGGAAGTTGGGTGTAGAACTGTACTTCTGAAATCCCAGTAGGAAGTCGGGTGTAGGGCTGTACTTCTGAAGTCCAGCAGGAGTCGGGTGTAGGGCTGTACTTCTGAAATCTCAGCAGGAAGTCGGGTGTAGGGCTGTACTTCAGAAATCTCAGCAGAAAGTCATGTGTAGGGCTGTACTTCTAAAGTCTAGCAGGAGTCAGGTGTGTAGGGCTGTACTTCTGAAGTCTAGCACTAGAGAGGTTGTAGGAGGACTGAGAGTCCAAGGCCAGGTTGAGTTACATAGGAACCCTATGCCAAAAACAACTCAAAGCACAGGCAAACAAAACATCCAGACAGTAACCATGCTGTCTGTCTGGAGGCTGTCTGCCTAGTGTGTAAGCAAGTGCTTTCTAGGAAGCTATTTATGCCCACTTTTGCAAGTCTCAGTACTTCCCATGTACCTTCATGAACTTTTTATAGTCATTAGTGGCCTCCTCATTAGTGGGGACTCCTTCAGTTAGGAAGGGGCCAATCAGGAACTCTCATCTCTGTCCCCATCTGTTATTTCTTTATCTGTGTGTCATGCATTCTGTGGTGATTTAAATAAGAATAACCTTGATATGCTCATGTATTTGAATGCTTAGTTACCAGGGAGTGGCACTATTTGAGAAGGATTAGGAGGTGTGGCCTTATTGGAAGAAGTATGTTACCGAGAATGGGCTTTGAGGTTTCAGACTCCACCCTTTGACTTTTCTGGCTGCTTTCTACCTTACAGTTCACTTTGTCTTCTGTCACTGTAGATACGTAAACAACTTCCTTTTGGTTAGTAGTCAGTCAATTCATCCTGTTTTTCTGACCCTTTACTTTCAACTTTACTACCTTGTGTTCTAGTAAATCTCATAGTTAGGAATTAATGTTAATAGAATTGTTTTACTCCAGTTTGCAACCTTTGTCTCTAGCAATGGCATTTAGTCTCCATTTGCAGTAATTGTTGACATATTTGGATTACCTTCTTATTTTTATTTTTGTGTGTGTGTGCACATGTATATTTGCCACATGTATGTGGATGCCCTACAAACCTAAAAAGGGTGTCATATCCATGGAGCTAGAGTTACAGGCAGTAGGTCCTGGGAGTTCTATTTGGGTCCTTTGGAAGAACAGCCAGAATTTTTGTTTGTTTATATTTTTTTTGAGACAAGGTTTCACTGTATATCTCTGGCTGGCTGGTAACTTGTTTTGTAGACCAAACTGGCCTTCAACTCACAGATATCTGCTTGCCTTTGCCCCACCTCCACCCCAGTTGAAGATGTGTGCCACCACACCTGGTGACCTAGTCTGTGAAGAGCAGAGCTATCTCTTCAGCCCCTACCTTTTCTCTTTAATATTTATGCTGCATGTTATTAGTGTCTAATTTCTTGGCTTCTTAAATCTTTATTTTTACTGATTTTTTTTCCCTCCCTATCTACTTTGGAAGTTACGTATTGTGTTCCTGTTCTGTTAGGGATCATTTACCCTGTAAGTTCTTCCTCTCATCTTAAACCCTAATATCTCAGGATTCCCAATGTTTTAATCCTTTCTAGAGTTTTGTTTGTGTTTGTTTGCTTATAAGCCATGATGACACACTCCTAATTTGTTGTCGTAAGCTCTAGTTCATAGTTTCTGTTACAGTTTTAGTAGATGGTGGCCTAGATGCTCCAGTATATTTATAATTGCTTGCTTATATTATCCTTATATTTCAGTTTTTCATCTGGGATCAATTTCCCTCATTCTTTTGAAGCTTTTAACGTGGAAGTCTGTTCTTTGTACATTCTCTTTTTATTTATTTGAATTTCTTTCACCTCTGCTCTTAAGATTTTTCTGTGTATAGGCTTCTTGGCTGACAATGGTTTTCTGTTAGCTCATAGACAATATTATTCCACTTTGGTTGTCTTTATGATCTAACTTTTACCTTTGATAGTCTAGTTTTAGTGTGCTGTGCATAAGCACAGATTTGTTTTGTCTTTCCTAGTTTCCATTGATATTTCACTGACTCTGAAGATTGGTGTCTTCAGTTCTAGAAAGCTCTCAGCCAATATTAATTTTTCAAACATGGCTTCTGAGCAGTGCTTACTCATTCCTGCTTGGAAACGTACTTAGATTAGACACATGTTAAGCTTTCTTTTTCTGTCTTCAAATGCGTTTTCTGCTCTTCCATCTGTCCCGTCCGTTTGGATTTTCAAACTGTACTCTGTGGAGCCCCATCAGAGGACGTTGGTCATATGGTAGTGTGGCTGTGGGCTGCACGTCCTTCAGATTTGTCCTGTTCACTGGTTCCACTGCTTGATTGACAGTTATTATATACCTTGTTTCCAAAGGTTTCTCTTTCACCCCTAGAATGGCCACTTTTAGAAGTCTCCTGTCTAAGCAGGTGCTGTCAATCCCCTTGCTTTTCTTCTAACCAATGAAACACGGTTCTCATGCTGCCTGGCAGTTTATGTCTAAGGACTTAGTAGATCTAATTCTATTTCTTTTAGTTTCAATCATTGTGTGTTAATTTCTGGTGTGTTTTTGGTTTTTATATGAGCTCATATATTGAGAACTTTTTATTTTGGGATTCTTTGAACATTGTGTTGAAAGTAACATCTGCCAGAAAGAGTTTCTACTGATTTGTACCAGGGGACATTTTCAGCCCCAAAGTTCTGTTAAAAATTTCAGCACATGCTATTGTTGTTTTGTTTGTTTTTGTTTTGTCTACTTTCTGGTTTTAGTTTTGGACCACCAAATAAATATGAATCTGGCTACAGATTCTCATTTGCGCTACCCTGTTCACATCTTCCTCACTGGGTTAGTACTTTCCTATTCCTAATGTCAGGTTGCAAGGAAAGCACTTTCAATCCCCTGCAGTTGGTTTTGTTTCTAAATTAGCCTGACTTGGACAGTTGAGCTTTTTGTAATCCCAACCTCTTGTAGGATTAGGGAGACCATAAAATTTATCAAACTTTGCCCTTGTTACCTGTGGTACCATGAAGTCAAAATTTAAGTTCATTTGGTTTAAAAACTGCTGCCAAAGAGAAAGCCACATTTGGTGTTTTGTTTGCCTGGCCAGGTTGTCATGTCACTCTTTGGCCACCTTTAGTAATTTGCCATCACATTGATGTAATTTAAATAGTTGTTTTGCATTTTAAGGTGTGTCTGTGGGATGTGTGTGTGCCTGAGGATACCCAGTCTTCTTCACTGTCACCTGTCAGCAATGGATATTAGACTCATATAATCTAATATTGAAAAAAATCAGTCGGGAACTATATAAGAAACACTCACAAGATTAGTATGCTAAAACCTTTTATATGGCCATAATGTACTGGACTTTAGGTTAACTTCACAAGGGTTTACATCTCAGCATTTTCACTTTGATTGGCCCAGCTGCCAAATCACATAGCTTTGTCTCAGCTATAAATAAGCCCATTGAATAGAATAACATCTGTGTTTTGATCTTTAACAAAGATGGCTGAGTTAGGAGAGACTGGAAAGCTTCCCCTGGGCTTTATAGTTAACCGTCATGAGTAGTAGGTGTTAGCAGTCTCATTCTGTGTACGCAGGGGGAAGTTTCTCATGTGATTGTTACTTCTTGGAGGAAGCCAGTTCGAATTGGGCAACTTTTCGCAGAGCCCTAGATTATTAGACAAGTGTCTGATTTTGTGTAAATTATAATCTATTCAAGATGGCTTCCTATCTTTGGAGAGTTATAGGCTTTGGCAACGTGAACCTACTTCCCTCGACTGCATACTAGACTAAAAATAGTTTACCAGATTCTTAAGTGGTCCAGAATGTAAGTATCCTAACAAATAGCAGAGGCAAGTATGCCTCAGGTCACAACAGATTAAGTGGGCTCCTAGTATCTTAAACAGTGATGAAATATATCACAATCTATCATGCCCCACCCCATCACTACACACACACACACACACACACACACACACACACACACACCAAAAAAAAGGTAAATAAATCTGGGAGAAAGGAAATGAACTCGGGCTCCAGGCTTGGCATGCTGCCTCTGGTTCTCTTGTTCTTATGACTTTGGCCTACCCTCTTGATGGTCTTATTGTCTCACTGGTGGTAAAATTTTCTCTGCAATTCCAAGAATCTCATCCAATAAAAAAGTATCCATTTCTTGTTATCACCATAGGAGTCAGGAAGCTACCTTTATCTCATATTATCTAGAACTGCCAGAAGATAGAGTAACATGACTGATCTATAGATCAATCATATTTTATCCTCAACCTGACTGTGTACGTGGCCATGTTTGTATGAGTTCTGTAGGCCTAGAGTCATTCTAAATTCTCTTTTGCATAAGCTTTAAGTGTTATATTGCTCTGCCATTTTCCTTGTAAAGAGTTTGGAGACCCTGTTGATGCTGACCACAAAGAGAGCTAAATTAGAGATGATGAGATTATGACTGATAGAGACAAGTATCAGTGCCTTGCTTGGGTGAAGAGCCAAGGATGCTTGATGTCTGTTCCTTTGAGGAGTCCTGGACACTGAGACTGTTTGGACATTCCTCATTTGTGTTCAGTGAATGTGCCTAACATCTCCAGTGCAAATTTAGCATCTGGACATTGTTTAACCGTCAACTGAAAAGCATTGCTCACTTTATATAGAGTTTCAAGTATTTTTCTCAGATCTAAGACTAACTAAATTTTACCTAATCATAGTAGATCACTGAGAATTAAGCCTGTGGTGGCACCTGCCTTTAATCCCAGTACTCTGGAGGCAAAGGTAGGTGGATCTCTGAGTTCAAGGCCAGCTTGATCTATAGTGGGTTCTATGACAGCCAGGGATACATAGAGAAACCCTATGTTGAAAAAACAATCAAAAGTTGTTTGTTTGATAAAAAGCACATAGCTAATCCTTCTGTTGTACATATACATGTCTTCACAAAAAGAGTCTCCATTTGCTTTCATCTCCACAACCACTTTTTGCCTATAGTTGATTTTTTTTTCATATAGAAGTAGTTCTATGGTGGTTGAGGATGATTTCTATTTGGTAGAATCCTCTTTCTAAAATATATACATTTTACAGCTCACCACGACACTTTGAAGGTTGAAACAAGTTCAGTTCCTTCTTTGCTGAGTTCAGAGCTGTTTCTATTAACTGTTCTATAGTTTTCCTTGTATTGAAGCTTGGCATTCTTTTTAAGCATGTTCTGTGGAGACCAATTTTAGGTGAAGAAAAGCCGGTTATCCTAGAGCCAGCATGTAGCAGGCATTAGCAAACTGGGTTCTGCCCATCCCTACTACACTATTTACCTACTGTTATAACCTACTTTCTTTTGCTATCTGCTAGAAATTTAGACATATCCTAATTTAAGAATTTTACAACTGGAATTTGTATAAAGAAAATAGATTGGGTTCATACTAATCCAATTACTCACTGCATGTAAATCATTTGATGTATTGTTCATGAAGAGGAAGAATCTGAAAAATCTACAACTGAAAAAGTGCAAAAGAAAGTGGCACTGTGTTCCACAGAGTGTGTATCTGTTATGGATGCGGGTGTGCACTCATGCTGGTGTCAGATGTGCGCAAAAGCGTTACTGACCCCATTAGTTTTGTGACCTGGTGTGCTGTTCTCTCCTTTCCAGTTATGATTGCTACTTCCTTGTTTCCTTTTTCTTATCATTTAATGCCTTAAAGGTCAGGGTCCCTCTCTTTCTCTCATGGAAGAACATACAGTAATACTGAGCTTAGTTTCCCTTTAGAGTTTAGGGCAGTTTGCTGTTTTATAGCAAGCAGGGAAGTAAATAATCTTCCAAACTTAGGAAATTCCCAGTTTTGCAAAAGGACCATCTGAAAGGTTCACTTTTAAGATACTGCTCCATGAAAGCAGCATTGTTAAAAGAATGGAGTTGTTTCTCACTCTAGTAGAAGAAGGCATACTAATCCCACATTGAAACTGAGACCCTATGTTTAGGTAACTGATAGTATGATGATTTTGCAGCATAATAATAGCATAGTTCAAGAGATTTATATGAACTGTGACTATTACAACATGCACTGGAGAACAATATGCTTGAAAATGTATAGGTTTTAAGCTATATGTTGGGTCAACTAACTTTTTGTAGACCAGCTGAGAGCCCACATGCTACATAAAATATGATATTTATTAGTGAATGTATTCTACATCCCCACTTTGGATTCTAGGTGAATACCTCCCTGTCATTTCCATGGCAGCCCCAGGCCAGCTAGGCCTGCAGAAAATTAAGTAGCTCTGGAAATAATCTTCCTCTCCAGGTGTCATCTTTTTGAGTGGACTTTGAGTGGGCTTTTTATATAGAAAGAACATTCACAAATCAGGTGTTCATAACCCAGAGGATGTGCGTGTAAATATTTTTCATGGCCAACATGATGAAACTTTACTGTATCTTCATATTTGCTACCCCAAGCAAAAGCATCAAATCTTTTCAACAGCTCGCAGTCCCCAGTGCTCATGGTGGAAAAGCTGCAGGTCCCCTTCTTTAAGGGATGATACAGGCTCAGTGCTTGTCAATCAGGAGGACTATTTTGTTCTTTAATGTGATATCCCTTTACTTTGTTTAGTACTATCTATGGACTCTTGAGGAACTGTATTTGATTTTTGCTTATAAACAAGGCCTAATGTTTTGACTGACAATCTTTTCTATCAGTGCAAATTACGGGTAGTTTCTGCTGCTTATCGTTTACGGTTTGTTGTTATTGTTGTATGACAACATAGCAATGTCATTCTGGTTTCAGTAAGTCAAAACAATAGAATTAATATTTATTTCTTAGTACTTTAGATGCAGTACTAGATTTTCATATTTTGTCTCCTTAAATCCATTCTTCTTTAGTGAAAAAACCCTGCCTTTTACCTAACCTCTGTCATATTTTTTTTTTTCTGCAGCCTGAGCCCATGAAATAGGTGCCTCCTTAAGACTGAGTTAACGTTAGGTAAACTTTTTCAGTGATCACTAGAAAAGAAACTGAGGCTGGTGAAAGTTGGACAAAAGTCCCTTCACCTACTTTAATCAAGGTCTTAGTTTGGATATGGTCCTTTTGTAGAAGGCTTACTGCCTTCTGGCAGGAGGAGCCATTTGCTTTTTCATAGAGTTGCTGTGGTTCCATATTCTAAAGCATGAGTCACGGATGTTTTTATGATTACACATCCCTCCTAGCATATGAGGAATAAACTTTAGAGGAAAGGAAGTTAAGAGAAAACAGAAGTGTGAATAACTGCTAATGGTGCTGTCTGTGGCTCCATTCCGTCTGCCATTTCATCATACATAAAGAGTAGGTCAGAGATTCCTTTCCTGGCAAGTAAGTGGCAACATATGTTTGAAACAGAGAATGGAAAGTATAGAGGAAGACAGCAGACACATGGCAACAGGAAGGCCAGGGAAAATTTGTTGCCCTGATGTTAGCCACCTAATTGCTATGCTTTTCACAGAGGTTCTGTTTTCCTTTTAAAAGACTACATGCCCCATTAGTATAGCATTTCTGTGTATGAAATGTGTATTTTCTAGTTGGAGTGGAGGTAGCTTGCTTCAACTTCGTGAATGACAGTCACCTTAAACCTTAAGCATCATGCAGAGTCCTTGAGTAAAAAGTCCCCAAAGGATAGAACCCCGTCAGGAATGCTTTCTTTGTTGTCAAATTCCAGAAGTCAGGACTAAGTTCTGTAGCCAGCCTGCTGACAACTTAGTGTGGCCACAAGCTACACAAACACACACACACACACACACACACACACAGAGAGAGAGAGAGAGAGAGAGAGAGAGAGAGAGAGAGAGAGAGAGAGAGACTAAGAAAAAAATCAAAAGGTTATTTAATGATCCATGGAACTGGTGGGTCCATCCAGTATTAGTGGACTTAAAGTTCATTGGTGATGGGCCCTTACCCCTCCTAATCAGCAGCTTGTGAACCAGGAACTGAAACTGAAAAACTTGGTTACTGGTCAGAAAAATGGGATCTAGGTCCTGGCCCTGGGTGGAGACATGACATTCTAAATTATCTAAAAGCATATAATATACTGACTAGCCTGCAGCTTTCAGTAAAGAATAAGGAGATAACATTGTTCACTGTCTTATACATTAACCCAAATGGGCCTTTAATCATGTGACTGGACAACCTCTCAGGAAAGCTGTCTGTTCTAGAGACTTTATAAAAACAGTAAGACCCTACTTAAATATGTTAGTGAGCACAATGATCCCTCGGGTCATTGTCCACTAACCTGTGAGTGTTTCATATTCTTCTCTGATAACCTCATCTGTCTTCTTAACTACATTCTCTATGTTACATTTGAATTCTCCCTGTGGATATCACAAGAACAGGGGACCAGGAAGCCAGATCAGGATCCTGGTAACAGTACTTTATTAAAATAGTAAAAACACTGAAACACAATCATTTTGATGATGGTATGAGAGAGAACTGGTCCACAAATTGCTATATTCAGGAAGACTATTTAAATGGCATTTCTAAAAAGGCAGTGTTTATGGTTTCGTTTTATGACTGTTAGCAGCTACATCTTTGCTGATTCTACAAGGTACCTAAGAACAGAGGTTCCACATAATACTGTGTATGTGTGTGTGCACACGCACACTCACACGCACACACACTACACCAGCATATACAAAAGGAGGCAGAGACCCCTTTCCAACCATTTGTCAGACATGACAAATAGAAAATGTTTCTAAATTTGATTGTAGCCTATTGTCAATATTAGAGAAATATGATTTGCTTCTGAAGATAAGTTGTTTTTTTTTTTTTTTTTTGCTTTTTGGGCAGAAGTGACTGACTGTGGTAAAGAACTTTAATGAACATCCTGTTTCTATGATTTAATAACATTTAACTCTAGTTTTAGTAAAACAACTGCTTACTTAAAAACTTGCCAGTTGTAGGGGGAAGTTCATTAGGTATTGCTCATTACAGTCTTATCGAAGATAATATTATCATGATTACAGGACTTGCTCATACTAATATTATATATATTTAATATGTATACACCTAAAAGATGTTTTAAATATATGTCAGTGCTGTAGAACCCCACAACAGTGCCTGCTGCCTTCTCTTCCCTGCCTTGTTATGGTTATTAGTCTAAATGGTGTGTTTTAAGTTTTCAATATCATGCCTTAAAAATAAATATTTATAGTCAAAAGTTTACAAAGGCCTCACTAATTTCTGTAGCTAGCTCACTGTCAAATTATGAGGGCCAACGTACTAAGAATAGTTTTTAAATTTGCAGATAGTTAGAAAAATTGTTTTTTTCCTTTTTATGTGACCATTATATAAAATACCAATTTCAGGTCCAAAAATGAAGAAGAAAGCCACACCTTCTTGTTCACTTGTCAGCCAGCTGCTTTCCTGCTGTCACAGCAGAGCTGACAGCCGCACTGAAAACCATCTGGCGTAGAAGGTCTAAGCCATCCTACCTGAGTTGTTCTTTGGTTCTGGCAATGAATACATCCAGTAGTACATAGCCATAAATAAATATAATTCAAAACAAAAAAGTTTAGCTTTATATATTAAAATGAATTTATATTCACCTGACATCAAAATTTGAATTATCTGTTCTATTTCTTTTTTAGAACTGAGTAGTCTGTATTTTCTGAAGGTTGATACTGTTGCCAAAAAAAAACAAAAAAGGAATAATTTCTTGTGGCATACTGATGTGTAACTTAGTATATTTTAGGGAAAGTTTTGCACAGTGAAAGCAAAAGACCCAACTGTTTTAAGACTCCTAGGAAGCAGTCAGATTCTGAACTGGGTTCTTTAGTTTCTCATTTCTTTGTCATACTACTTTCCCCAACCCCAAAGTGGGTTATTAGGGTTTTAGAGATCTCTGCTAAGAGACCTCAATACAGAGGACCTTTTATCATGTGTAAAAGTTGAACAAAGACTCATGAATGTCTAGTACTCATGCATAAATTCAGCTATTTTTGCTTTCGATCACCATGACTAATTAAAATCATACTATATTTGTTTTGTTTTAAAGTGACTTGGATGGTCATATAAGAATTTCAGAAAGGAATGGGGAGATGACTTAGTGTAGTGCATGCCAAATGTAAAATGATGACCGGTGTTTGAATGCCTAGCACCCATAGAAGCTGAGCAAGGTGGTGTGTGTCTAACTGCATCCAGCACTGGTGGGACGGGGACAGGCAGATCCCTGGAGCTCAGTGGGCTTTGGGTTCAATGAAGGACCCTATCTTGTAAAAGAAGATAGACAGTGATTGAGGAAGACACTTAACTTCCAGCCTCCACATGCAAGCACATACCAAGAGGAACATTCACAGAAAGTGAAGTTAAAAGACACTGTTCGTGAACACTGAGCCTAAAGATCTCATAGAAATTTAACAATTATTAACACTAATGCAAATCAGATTTCCTTTGCAATTTTATGCCAACTAAGAAGGCCTGAGCCTACATACTCAAAAAAGGTGTGTAGTCCTTTTTTCACGACAACTATAGTGAATATGCTTTTGATTATATTTGATAGGGATTTTTATGTGTTCATTTCTTTAGAGGCTGAAACTGAGAAGTCTTTTCATCTAAAAATATATTTTAAAAGAAAATAATGTCTGATGTTTGTTAATATTTATTTACATCAATTTTATTTTAAACAGAACATTTGGTTATAGTTTCAAAAGCTCATATTTGATTTCCTGTATCACATGATTATACGGGAAGGGTGTTTTGGTCATTTTGTAACACATACTTTTATCTTAATAAGCGTTATTAATGCACCAGACTTAAAAGTAAAAGTTGCGCCTTTTTAAGTCATTGGAAATAGTCCCTCTAAAACTTTTACAGAGTTTTCCATGAATTAAATTGATTACACAATTAAAATAATCAAAAGCTATTGCATGTACAGATTTTGGTTTTGTAAAATCTACCTAGTAGCTGTGATTATTGTCGTTTTCCCTAGAATTTCCCTCACTCCTCTTGTATTCTTTCACAAACTTTTTTAAAGTCAAAGCATGAGGATTCCTCCATGAAATATACTGCTTCTGAACGTGAGGACAGGCATTTAGACTCCCTCCTGCTCTTGATTGTGATTCCACTACAGTCCACTTTCCAAAAACCAAGTTGACTACTCGGGTTGTGGGCAGAGACATCTTAAGTTCTCTGGATGCCAGTTGTATAATCTCTCTGTATTTCCACTCTCCCATTCGTAAACTGAGGCTACTGGGGAGCACTTTCCTTACAGACTATTGACTTAATTAAGTGAGGTATATAGCATATAGCTGCTTGCACAAACGCATGAGTAGGGTAAATGTTCAACTAGCTGGTTATCGTGAGTCTCTTCCTCAGCTGTTGTCTGTGGTGTTCCAGTTGTGCTGGAGCTATGAAACTGCATTGCAAAGTCGGAATCAACTTGTTAGAATTTTAGACTAAAACAAGTAGAAAAGCACAGGAACGCTTTGTAAAAAAAAAAAAAAATAGGCAACACGTATATGATGATGTTTCACGCATGCATGACAAGTGCTCAGTAAATATGTATAGAATGAATAGGTTAAATATGTTGTAAATGTCTTAAAATTCTAGAAATCAAGACATTTCAAGTTTCTTTAGTTTAGGACAGTACATTCAACTCATTTTTGAAAGGTGTGAATAATAAAGATGGTGATGAGGAGGATGTTAGCAAGTAACATAACTGGCCTTATTGTGTGTAAAACACTATTCTTAACACTTTATATTCATGTAGATTAATTCTTTGAGTAAAGCAACCCTGAAAAGTACTTTTATTATCCTCATTTAATCAGTTAAGAGACTTCAAGAAATCAAATCTCCAAGTACTCATAAACAACTAATCACCAGGTTCATACCTTGGAATTTGGCTTCTAACTGTTAATTTATCCCTGTACATGAAAATGTCATTTTCAGAGAGCTTAGTCAAACCTTTTCTCCCATCTTTCAACTCTTATCAGACTTTCATAAAGCACCATTCATGCCCAACTCACCTATCTTTGCACTTCCGTACGTAAAGTCTAAAACACCAATACAGACCGCGCTGCGATAGATTTACCTAGAGAACTGTCGTTAGCACTAATGGTTAAGTCTCAGATTCTCCCTCGGTTGCTGTACATTGGACTCCTCTGGTGATTCTAGTATACAGAGAAGTTTTAAAACCACTGGTCCAGAGGGTTAAGATTTACCAAAGATTTGACTATATACTGTCTAGTAACATCTTGTAAAACCAGGAAGCTGTAGCATTGCTTTAGGGACTGTGCATCAGATGATTATTAAAATTTTCCCAAAAGGTGGTATTGATAAAAACAAAATGGCTCCTAGTTAGAGAAAGATAGTGTTTTCCTTTGGGGCTACATTTTGCTGCTTCGTGAAAAGAGTAGCCCAATTTTACTTAATTGTTTAGGAAAATCGGTATTTATTTCAAATGTTTAGGTTCTCTTTCTCAGAAGACTAATGCCAAATCCTCAAAAATGTAGTGACAAGCAATGACTCATTTTAGCTCATGTCAAAACAATGTGCTTTTGTAATTTTCCTGTCCCTGGAGAAGCTATTAAACACTGAACAAAATGCCTCAGAATGAAACTGATTGAGTGTTTTAAATTATGTATTTTTGCTTGGCTATTAGCCAGATGCTCATAGGGAAACCTCACTGTACATCAGGGCCTGTGATTTGAGCTGACAATAATATGACACTTTATAAAGAGCAGACGGCAGCAGTGCAGGGTTCTGAAGCTAATAGTCAACAACATCTCAAGTTCTTTGTAGAAACAATTTATGGAACTGCTTTTTTTTTGAGTTTTCCTTTGTTAACCTCTGGACAGGATGTACCTATTGAATTTTCTTTGCATTATCTTGTTGATAAATAGCACAGATTCCAGCAAGGATAAGAACAAGCGTAAGCACACACTTTAACACACATACACACACGATATGGATTTGTTTCTGTGTAAGGAGCAGCACAAATGTTCATAGTAGAGCTCAGCATGATGTTGCACAGATACACAGAATGTGTTGCTGATAATAATGCTAAAGTGACTTTTCACTAATTTCCTAAGCACTGCCTGCCAGCACTACACTAGGTTCTATAAGAGACCTTCTGCTAACTACAGTTAATTTTTTAATAATAAAATAGTTATACAGTTACCCTACTTTCATTGACCTAAGCAATTAGTGGAAACTTATGATATTAGACTTTTTTTTCTTTCTCTTTGTTTTTTCAAGGCAGGGTTTCTCTGTGTAATGCTGGCTGTCCTGGAACTTACTCTGTAAACCAGACTGCCCTCAACCTCGAACTCAGAGATCCACCTTCCTCTGCTTTCTGAGTGCTGGGAATGAAGGCATGTATCACCACCTTCCTGCTTAGATTAGACATTTTAAAGATATATTCATCAGTATACATGACTTTTTACCAAGTCCCAAGACTTTTTAGTACTGAGCAGCAGCATGTTCTTTGAATAGAATTTAGGAACTTGGTCTCATTATCATGGGGATTGTAAGGTTCCTCGGCGCAGTTTATACTCATCATGTGAGAAAAAGTAGAAACTCTGTATATAGCGGTTGAATTGAACAGACATGCATACTCAATTGCTCATTTTTCCTTTTTTAAAAGAATCAGTTCAACAAGAGGACATGGGAACAGTAGTGAAAATGAGATGAGCTTTAGGTAATTCTATGGAATGTTGTTAGGTTTCCATCCCTTATGAAGCTGTCCTGATACATAAGGGTATGTACTTGTCAGCTATTCTCAGAGGAGAATAGTGTGGAAGGTAGTCACATGAAATATACCCCAAAACTCATTTTGATGCAGGGGAGAAATGTTGGACTCCATTCCTTTGTCAGCAAGAGACTCGACAACTGAAAGGGTTAACAAGTCAACAAAGTTCTTGTCTGGAAGAGAGTCACACTAAATGCAACACGATAGTCACTTTCAAGTGTTATATTCTAGGTATCTGTCTGTTAGGAAAGTTTTAACAGAGTTTGGAGTTTTCACACGTGTAAGCAGGATGAAATAGGGTGATTCCCATGTGGAGATAGTTTAAGCGTTGGAAAACCTGGAGGTGGAAAATGGGTATGCTTAAAATCTATTCAGATTATAAACATTGTGGTAGGAGAAGCAAAGTCTTGAATCGAATGGCTACTAGTTGTATAATCTCTTTGTGTTTCCATTTCCTCATCTATGAAGGAAGTACTTTTACTCACAGACCCTTATCATCTTATGATTGAGGTCATAAACAAATGATAACCCACACTGCTGAGTTCAGTTCTCCTCCCTGACCATTTTTAGCTGATTGTCTAAGCAGCTTATGTACTTTCTCAGGCATTAGTTTCTCCATCCATAAAACTTTGCTAATAAACATACCTATTACATATGGATATTGTGAAAAAAATTTAAATTGTAAGCTGCCTCCTCCCTCCCACCTCTCCTCTCTTTCTCTCTGTGCACACATGCAAATGTAAATCTGAACAGGTTTGTGCAGTTTTAAAGTATTAGTCACATTGATTTGGTAGGCTAAAAAATAAAGTTTAGAAGAATTGTAATTGGCTGATGAATGAATGTCTAATTTTCAGGCATCATCATAGGTCCCTGTGTATAACATCCTTTGTAAATCCATGAAAAAAGACCCTGGGTATTTTGGAGTAGTGACTAGACCCCTCAAAGGGAATTCTTGCTTTAAAAACAAAATAAAACAAACAACAACAAAAATAGGATGTTTCATACAAAAGTACTGCACAAACACTTGAAAGAAAGATGAAGTTAAGGTCCCTGGTGCTTTATTTACTTGTACTAATTTGTCACAAATGAATAAATCTTCATTTAATAATAGAAAAATATGGCCTTAAGTAATAGAAAACAAGCCCAAGCTAATTGAATTAAGCAACATCCTTGGGCAGGAAAAGTAACTTGAGATATGCATCTTGTTTTCCTAAGCAAATACTCTTATTTCAAAATCTAACTGGGCCTTAATTTGCTTACCTGCTTTGAGTTGCCCAGCTTTCAGACCAGCAGTTATATTACTGGCAGCAGAGACTGGCAAATGTTTTTGTTATTATCGCTCTTAATGATAAGTACGTGGTTTTTATTCTCGCTGTAAACAAAGGTCTGCGGGGGCAGTAGACCATATTGTTTCATCATTAGAATGTGCTTGTTTTGTTATTTTCACCATTTGTATTTTAGTTCCTAATCTTCGGTTGATTTTTTTAGTGGGGAGAGAAAAACATTGTTTTCCATTATAGTATTTGTAACTATATTTATTTGCTAGTTTTACCTACATAGTAAGTTTGTTGTTTGTTTGGGTTTTTTGTTTTTGTTTTTGTTGTTGTTGTTGTGTTTGGGTTTTTGGGGGGGTTGTTTTTTTGCTTTGGTTTTTTGGTTTTTGTTTTGTTCTCTACAAGGCAGTATTTTAGGCACAGGAGGTTTTGAATGACAAAATTTAAATAGGGATTTTAATATTCCATTAATATAAATAGAAGAATCTTTGTTAGCTAGCTATCTTCTTCCTATTCCAAACCTAGGCCCAGGCCACAAATTTCTTTGATATTTTAAATTTTCCTTTGTGATCATTTGTTGATTTTTAGTCAACCCCAGGTTCATGCCTATCTCAGGTTCCCTTCACTGTAGTCACCACCTACTGGCCTTCTCAAGGACCTGGCTCTACTTGTCATGTCTGCTTCCCACATCCCAGTCTGAGCGTCCTCAGTCTCACTTGTCACTTCCCCTCTAATTTCACTACTTCCCTGAGTGACCAACCCCGTTTTCCTTTCCAAATCCCTGGCAAGCTCTTGAAAGAGTAGTGCTACAGTCATCATGTCCACATCCTCGCCAGCCTCTGGAAGGAAGTCTGGACTCACCGCTTTCCACCCTGATGAAATTGTTCACTGCAGTGTGGTAGGTGACTCCATTATCACATCCTCTGCCCTTGCTGTACCTTTTACACAGCTGACTGCCTGCCCAATCATTAAGATTTTTTTTTTCTTTTGGTTTCCAAGACACTGGCCTGTCTTAATCCTGTCTCATAGAGCAATTCTTTCCTAACACCTAAACACTGGTCTCTTCAGACTCTCTCATAAAGTATTCTTTTCTAACTTCATAAGACACTGGCCTCTTTAAATTCTGTGTCTAAGAGATTCTTTTCTGGTTTCTTCTACTCTGAACATAGGCTCCTACCACCAGCACAACCCATTCATCTGTGCTCTACCCACCACCCACTTCATGGCCTCCTGCATACTCTTAAAGCTCTCCCGATTACGCTTGAGCTCTCAGATAGTTATCATTAGCCTTGCCTGTGCTCTGTCGCATCCATGTGTGCACGTACTCTGGGATGCCTCTCTGCTTCCTCCACCAAACACTCCAAAGTAAGCTCATCCGCCCCTCCATATCTTCCAGCTGCTGTCAGAACCAGCCATCTCAGCAATATTCCAGATTGTGGAGTCCAGCTATTCTTTCTGCCCCAGTTTAGAATATGTGGTGTAGCCTCATTCTTTTTGTACCTTCCAATTTCTATCCATTTCCTTTTTTGGAAGTAAGCGCCATTTTGACCTCTGTTACCTTAGATTATTTCTGTCTGTTTTGGATAGAGCATGGGTGGACTCATAGTAATGGAATGATATGTCTATAAATAGGATTTACAGTCTCTAGGAATGTGTGCAAGTTCTGCCCGTTCTACTTCCTCTTAATGTCTTTTTTGAGACAGGGTCTCATTCTTTAGATCATGCCTAGAATTCACTAGCCCAGGCTAGCCTGATAATCTTGGCAACTGAGCCTCCTGAGTGCTTGGATTATAGGTATGAGCCACAATACCTAGATGGCAGTGTCCTTTTAATTTAGTCTTTCTGGGAGGGACGACTGGGTGGGTTGTTTTGTTTTGTGGTGGTTTGGATGGGGTTCAGTTATTCTTTGTGCTCCAGTGGGACCTAGAGCTTTGTTCATGCAAAGCAAGTGCTCTTATTATTGCGGAGCTATTACCATCAACCCTTACTTTACTACTGATGCATATTTCCTTGAGAGTTAACAATGTGGAGCTCACTTTTCACAACCTTATTGAATATCCTCTTACATAAGGCAGCTCTTCAAATATTTTCCTTTTTCGTATTGAGTTACCAGCCTTGTTATTATTGTTATTGTTTTGTGGGTGTTGTTTACATATTAGGAGTCTTTGTTGGTTAGATATTTTCAAATAGATATCTTCTCCCAATCTGTGGTTTATCTTTTTATCCTGTTAGTTTTGCATTTTATTAAACAGAATTTACTAATTTTGATGAAGTCCATTTTTACCTTATAATTGATAGCTTTGTGCCCTTTTCAAGAAATAGTGTCCTTCAAATTTATGAATATAAAATTGAAATGCAGGACTAGAGATAGAGTTCAGGAAGTCAAGGTTTGCTGTTAGTTAGTAATGTGAGTTCAGTCCTTGGCCTCACGTGGTGGAAAGAGGGAACAGATGAGTTGTCCTGGATCCATTAGCCACTACACTGTAGCCTGCATCCTTCATCCCCAAATCTCACCTCCACCAAAATAAATAAACACATTGTAATAAAACTTGAGATACAGAAAGATGCAGATGTACTAAGATCACAGCGGACTTAGTTACACTTAAACTTCATCTGTCTGTGTCCTCCTACCCTCAACCAGACACTTCTAGCTTTTCCTACATTGTGAAGCTGCCATGTGAATTGGGGTTAGATCAGTGAAGTGTAAAGAGAGATGATAATCTCTAACTTGAAGGCAAGATGCTTTTTGTGCACTTTGCTCTTTCCCCTCATTTTCCGTATCTCTACCTTAAAATCATTCTCTCTTTTTATTTATTCTTTCAAATATAATTCATCGTGATTACAGTTTCCCCTCCGTACACTCCTCCAACCTCCTCATCCCCAGATCCACTCCTCCTATTTCCCTTCAGAAATGAACAGGCCTCCCAGGAATAGGAACTGCACACAGCATAACAAGATGCAATAAGACTAGGCACACGCCCTCATATCATGGCTGAATGAGGCCACCTGGTAGGAGAAAAGGATCCCATGAGTAGGTAAAGAGTCAGGGACACCCCAAATCCCACTATTCAGAGTCCCACAAAAAACACCAAGCTAACAACCATAACGTGTAAATATCATTTATCTTACCCTAACAACAACAGAATAATTCATAGGCCCCAGTTAGTTCATACTGTAAGTATTCCTTCAACTCTGATCTGTTGTTTTGCTGGTATTGCATTGTATTACAACCTTTGTGCTCTGAAATGCATCTCAGCTGCCGGCTGCTTTCTCAGTCTCACAGCAGCTTGCTGTTCTTTGACCACTGTGGCATTGCAACCATTGGTTCCACTACTTTTCCACAATACCTAGACTGAAGCCAAAGTGTACTGTTTCCTGAGTTTGGTTACACTTTTTGCCCTAATCTCCTTCCTTTATACCATTGGGCTTACCTATAATGCTTTCTGTTTCCCATGCTCTTGTTTTCTGTCTATTTGAACTGTGCCTGTCTTTCAAGGAGCAGCTGATACGCTACCTTTCCACAGAGCCATTCCTGATTCTGTAATCAATGATGACATCATTTTCCATTACCCAAATGCTTTCCTGCCTTTCAGAATCTAGTGTGGATAGTACATTGCATGTGGAAGGCACTCAATAAATATTTTGAAATAAATGGGTAAATGAACTACATACTTGAATTTTTCAGAAGCTAGAAAATTGATTTTTCTAATTGAATTTTCAATACTTATATTGAATATTAATATTTTGGATCTGGTCCTGCAATGATCATGGCCAGGGATTTAATTTCTGACTACACTGGTTCCCATGCCTTCTGTCTGAGTATAGTTCTGACTCAACACTTCTCACACAGATTTGTATCATGCTCATCTTCCATAGTATGGCTCCTGCAGTTGTGTGTCTTGATCCTAGCTGCTGACATAGATACCGTGTCCTCATTTGACCCCACAGTAACATGACCTTCTTGACTATCACACAGTAAAGAAGAGGTTTGTGTGGAACAAGAGAATCTGCTTCTATTCCAGGCAGATGATTTGACTTAGACAACTATTTGACAACTGGCTTCCCTTGTGTTCTCTTGGCATCTTGAAAGAACATGTGAACCATATTTGCAATACCACTGTGCTGGCATCTCTGACCACCACAATCAGGAACCTACCTTATCATGTTTAGGAACTGGCCCAGAAATCTGCATTTCTCAGTATCTCTCCTGGCAAACAATGGTGATCACCTAGGTTGGGGCACCACGGCAGAGAAGGGTTAAACCTACCTAGACTTAGGAATTGGACCTTCGGCCTACTTTGCTGCACAGTGGCTACCAGTGTGACCTTGGGCAAGTTACTAATGGTCTTCAGAATGTCTAAGCGTATAATAATAGCACCCATTCAGAGGGTTATATTGAAGACTAAATGAGGTAGCTCCTCTCAGACCCCGGGAGTATTTGAAGCTAACTGTAACTGTTGCCTTTTCAACTGTTACAGCCGTTGTCCAGTTCTTTGTAAGGGGTCTTTGTGTGGTTTTTATATAGAATATACAAAATAGAACCTAACGCCCCTATAACAAACAAAAATAAATCCCATTATTTCCTTTTTTTCTCTCTCTCAAGATGAAATTTTACTGTGTTATATGAGTGAACCTCCTGCCTCAGCTTCAAGAGTACTAGGAGTACAGGCAAGAGCTGTCACATGCATGTGAACCTTTGGTCTTCCTGCCTCCTCTTTCCTAAGTGCTTAGATTAGAGACATAAATTACGTGCAGTGCTGGTCATGGCGCCTAGGGCCAAAGCAAGCACACTGTCAATTGAGCTGTATCTGAGTCCTTAAAGTCCTTTGCACCTCCTTCCTCTACAAGCTGCTTCTTGTTTCGCTACACCATTGCAAAGAACTGTTTACCTGAGGAATTTAGGAAGCCAATGCTGTAAGGCAGCATTTCCAGAACAAGATGGTGGTTAAAGTGCCTGGGAGCAGGGACTTCAAGCTGTGAATCGAAAATACTGATCATCTTCTTGTGAAATTACTCCTTGCCTGATTCAGTAGCAGACACAGAAGGAAGAGGTGTTTTGAGCCAGGCTTCATTATGATGGTGAAACTGATAAAATAAACCTTAGTTTATATTAGTGTGTGTGCATGCTTATGTGCACATGCATGGGATTGTGTACACCGTGAAAGCCTGAATTGGAACTGTTGGCAGGAAGAAGTAGGGTAGAGGCAGGGAAAGTCGCCAATATCAAAAAGTTTTCGGACCAGTCAATTGTTCCCTAATTATTTCTTAAGCATGTGCTCCCAAGGGTGGTAATAGTAAATAATAAAATACCTAAGTGTGGAGCAGAAATGTGAGCCTGGATCAAGGTTTCTTTTAGGTGAAGCAAACATTCTCAAGGGCAAGAGAAAAGAGATCAGGGTAGATATATTGGAAGAGTCTTCTATGTACAAAGAAGTAATAATATCGCTAACATGGGCTGTTAGAGGAATTTTTTTTACATCTTGACCCATCTTGTCGTTCATCTGATAGGTTTAAAAGTCCCCCACACTGCAAGTTTTAGTTAGCTTTTATAACTGACAGTTGCTATCAGGTCAATTAATTTAGATAACTTTGGCATGTGCTTTTACCACATTTTTATTGCATTTGCATTCAACTGCCTGTTGAATTCTCAGGTTGCCTGCAAAGTAGGTGATGAGAGTCTTGGTCTGCGACCCCTTTCCTGTTCTTTAACTGGAGTGAACCCTTCAGACTCAGAGTTCATTTATCATTGTCAACCAGAGCTGTCGTCATCCAAGCAGAGTGAATGAGAAGTTTTAGTTCTCTGGTCAAGAAGTCTATCCTGAGCCAAGATTTTAATTAGGAATAAGGCTGATTAGTTAATAGTTAAAGGCTTCAGTTTCAGATCAACTTACATTAATTGCTCTTTATAATATTAAATAGTCTTAACTCTCCAGAATCCATGAAGTTTTTAATAGAGTTTGTTTATATTTAATTTCTGTTATTTGACTCAGATGAACTTAAATCTAGTCTAAAAACCTGTATGGATTTCAAAGCTCACAGAGGATTAAAAGTTATAAAAACTCAAATAACTTCATCCAGTGAGCATGTTTACCTAAATGTGTCATCAAACTTCTCAGTTTTCTGGTTAGAAAACCGGTTTGGAATAGCCTGACTCACTGTGGACTGATAGAATGCAAATACACTCAGAATTCTCTCAGCAAACCTAATGCAGAAACAGAGTTTTGTGAGCTTTTAGAGGTGAGTGCCCAAATAGTTGCTTTTAACAGTCCCAAAGAAGTGTGAGGCTAGAAAGCAGAGCGCAAGGCGGTGCCCCTTTTGCAGGGGGAACTCATGTCACTCTTTCCTCAAATCGTCCAATAAACTTGGAGTCCAACTCAAAAGATGGCCAAAGACAGGATAATATATCTAAGTGAGGTGAGGAGCTGAGTTGCTCTTTTTGAGGATGGGGATACAGACTGGAATGCGCCTTTGGCAGAGCTCGGATACATTTAAAATAAATAGATGCCCCTGTCCCTTTTTGCTTTTTCATTAGGTTATATTTCATTGCCATTTGCTCACATGTTGCTGTAATTAGCTAATTTTAGGCCAGGCAAAAAGGATTAGGTAGCATATTACAACAGTTCCCTTTTTATGATTTTGGATAAAATGAGATTTAATTTTCCATTCACTGCAGCCAAATGAAAATGTATTTCTGCAGTCTCATTTTGCTGTAAAGTCATTATCAGGAAGTGGTACAGTAATGGGATGGCAGACTTGCAATCCACTTTTACAAAGCTCTGCTCATAGTGCTGTTCTGGTTGTTAGTCTTGTTGCTATTGTTTCTATTCTTAGATTCTCTCCAGCTTTGCCTTTAGACACTTAAAATGCAATTTTTTGAATGTACTGTGGATTCTCTGACAAATTGGGGTGTCAGGATGAGACTTTTTGCGTGGTTTGAGTTCAGAATAAAGGGGAAAATTAGGTTTGTGGCACACAGCCTAACGTGTCGCTATCCACAGAAAGTCTTTCTTACTTCCTTTGTATCTGTGGGTATAATTTCTGCCAGTTAAATGCCTTCAAGCTAGTTGCTGCCTGTCAGGAAGTTTTTACACCTACTCCTACAGAAATGATCATTCCTCTAAATCAGCAATTCTCAACCTGCGGATCATGACCCCTCTGAGGCTGGACCGACCCTTTTACAGTGGTCACTTAAGACCATCTGTGTATCAGGTATGTATATTACGATTCAAGCAGTAGCAAAATTACAGTTATGAGGTAGCAACACAATGATTTTATGGCTGGGGTCTGTGTTAAGGGTTAAGAGCAACTGCTTATTTATCAGCATGCTCTTTCTTCTCCTCCTCTCCCTCCCCTGCTCTCCCTCCTTCCCTTCCCTCCCCTTCATTCCTCTTTCCACTTCCCTCCTTCCTTCTTCCTCTCTCCCTCCCTCCCTTCTGTCCTTCCCTTGTATACTAGGCTGATCTTGAGCTCACTGTATAGCCAAGGATGACCATATACTTCTGATCCTCCTGCTACCTCCCAAGTGCTAAAATTTCAGTTTTGTGCCATGGTGTCCTGTTTATGTGGTGCCAGCGGATTGACCTAGGTCCTCACACATGAGCTACACTTCCAGCCCAATAAGGGTTCTTTTAAAATACACATCCCCAGAACTATTAACACATAAAATGTTAGCAGTAATTCTGTCATTCTGTGTATTCTGCATAATATTCAAATTTCCATTTCCCCTCTTTCCCTACCCAAGGGTCCTCAAATCATGATTCAAATAAAGCAGGTGTAGTGTATACATGCCTATAATCCTAGCACTCAGGCAACATCTCAAGTCAAGACCAATGCCTAGTATGTCCTTGTCAGAAAAATATAAAACAATTTAAATAGTTCATGCACTAAACTTAGTTGGAATTTCTAAGTCTATTTAACATTTACTATCACCTCTCTGTTCGTTCCTTGTTTTGTTAATGATACAAGGTTGTCTGTCATATAGAATTCTCACAATGTTGATTGTACCCCTGTGATCCCATTTTGTCATTATGATCATCACACTCTTCAGGCAGTGAGATTTTGGCTATTTTATATTTATATATGTTCAAATTGGAATAAATTTGGTGTTTCTATACACATTGATCAGGGTAGAAAAGTCTCTTGTCTACATTTTTTTCCTTACTTGAATATATTCTTATGTTTATTAGAGGACAGAGTGCCTTGACTATCATATTTGCCAAAATGTAAGGTATAATATGCAAAACAGAATTAGCCATTCCTTATTTTTGATTAAAGAACACAGAAAGCACATTTCACCCTCATGAATCCTGATTCATGTTACTTCTGGAGCTGTTACTGCTTGTCAGGCATCTCAGTTATATTCATGGTGTTTGGGAAATTCATGAAAGTAAACAAGTGTATGTACATGATAAATAATGAGAGAGAGCCGGCAGTAGAAATGGCGTTAAATAGGTTCACCAAGGATTGTCTCCTGGCCCCATCTGATCACCCCCCTCCTAACCAGAGCTCCTGATTCCACATTCTCTTGAAGACGCACTGCAAGCTTTTGGTTTCTCTCCTTGATTTCAGTAGTTGAAGCAGTACCCGGAGCAGGGCGGACAATTATGCACATTGGCTGGGAGCTTAGCCCATGCTCATAGCATCTTTTGACCCATTTTCCTCATTACATTTGCTACGTGTGTTATCCATGCCAACTGAATTATTAGAGGAGGAATTTGGTGCAGTGGTACTTAAATCTCATATTATGAAACAAAGCAGACTTGTTAGAACCATGTAAGACCAGTAGTGAGTGTTGTTTATTATTGCAAATATGTCACATTCTAGGAAAAGTGAACTAGGAGCCTAAATTTGGCATTAATGGCTTGATGTGGAATTTGTAAATAGAGGAAAGCTTCAACCTTTCAGAGAAGCATCAGCAGAGGTGGCATTCAAGAAGACTACTGATGTTAATGTCTAAAAACCTGTATTTGATGGAGAATGCAGGTGAAAATACCCTGAAATCATATTAGCAAGATCAAAATACTCCTGAGAGAAATCTTATTATCTTTCAGTGTAGTTTTGATGATGTACTAAGGCTTTTCCTCCATAAATAATTCTTCAAAACTCAAAGCCCAAGTCAGTGGGAGAGTCTGAATCATCTTATTGACATTCACTTTAAGCATGCTTCCACATCATATGTTTAAATGAGGTCATAGTCAAGATTATTCCCAGATAAGTTTATAAAGTATACACTGAGAAACTCTCAATTATTGTTGTTAGTAGTATAAATATCTACAGATGGCCTTTTAGCTGTATGTTTCAAACTCCTTAAATAAAAGAGTTTTATAACTTTGGCCCAGTAATCTACATCTAAGAATTTATCCTAAAGCAACAATTAGGAGTTAGCATAAATTAATTGGAATGTGAAGCTATCATAATATTCTTTATAATAAAGGAAAGTGGAAGGAATCTAAATGCTCACAAAGGGTGCTCTGTTAAATTGTAATGTCTACATGCTATAGTTAAGGACTTAGGACTACGTTCTTGATATTTTTGTTAGTGAAAAATTATAGGACACAAAAAGTATATAGCTGGAGTGGGTTGTTTCTGTGGCTTTTTTAATTTTGATGGTTGCTGTTATGTCTTCAGAGTCTCCTTTTGAGGTTATCCTGTCCTGTAGTTCCTTACTAAAATGCCCATCTGCCCCATCTGTCTTGCACTTATTCTGCTTTTCCCATTACAACTGATTGTCTTATATTCTGTTCTCCCACAACCATGCTAATTGAAAGGGCTAACCTAGGAGACGAGCTAAGTGGAAAACCATTAAAAAAAAATTAACCAGAAACACAAAGATTGCCTGTTCTCTCTCATGTGGATCTTAGCTAATAATGTTTATATGTAAGTAGGGAGTAGGAATGGGTATAGCCTGTAAAACTAGATAGACTGTGACAGGAAATAACAGGTGTTGAGGAAGTGGGATGCAGTAGACACAAGTGACATGAACGTGGGAGGGAGGTGAGTGAAATGATACAGAGTGGGGTCAGGGATAGAGAAGAGGTGAATGGAGGGCCAACAGAACGTTTGCTGAGAATGCCACAATGAGACCTAATATTGTATATGGCAATTAAATTTCTTAATTAAACTTATTTTAATGTTTTAATGCTTTAAAAATGTACATGAGAAAACCTATGAAGTAAATCAAAAGTCCACTTTTCTTAGAGTGGGAATGTGTGATGTTGTGCGGTTCAGTTTAGGAGAGAGGATGCAATAGTGTGTGGAGTCTGACTGGTGATAGGCCAGGGTGGAGACCTGGGGTCTTTTGCACTTAAAGCCATCACCCTAGGTGAGTGACTTTTGTACATATGACAGGCTGTATGCTTCTCAATACCACCACATTGAACATTTCTGCTTATCCATGTAGAATGACTTCCCCCAACAATACCTCATTGGTGTGAGGTTTAAACCAAAGGTCACTGAGCACTGTTCTACTTCAGTTCATTGTTACATCCTTTTAGATTATTAGACAATGTCAAAGGACCTCTATGCTGAGGTGCAGCTGTGACTTGAAAATGACTTCTCCTCTCCGCCTCCTCTGTATCCCATTTTCATGTCTGTCACTCCTGGTTGCTCTTGCTTACATCTGTGTCTATCTTGAACAGCATTTTCCTTGATGGTTCTCATTCATTTTCACATCCTCAGAGCCAAACCAAAGATCTAAGTAAATCCTTTCTTGACAATCTTCAGAATTTCCCATGGCATGGCCCAAAATGTAAACAAAGCACTCTGAAGACAGACAACTGTAAAAAATGTAATTCTGTTGCTTAATTGTATGCGTCCACTTGATTGGGCCATAGGATGCAGATTACTGGCTAAGCAATATTTTGAAGTGTGCCCATATTTACCGAAGAAGTTATGTTTGAAGAAGGAGACTGAGTAGAGTATCTGCCCCTCCCCAGTGTTGGTGGGTATCATCAACCTTTTGAAGGCCAGAACAGAAAGTCAGGAGAAAGGTGAATGACGAACCATTAGCCTGCGCTGACCTGTGTCACTCTTGGTTTATAGTACTTCAGACATAGCCTGGAATTTGGACATCTGCTCCAGGTTTTCAAATTACATTGCTGCTTTTCCTGGCCCAACAGTTTGCAGATGGGAGACTATGCAGCTGTATAGTATTTATAATTATGTAGGCCAACATATTGCAAAAAAATGTCTTTTTGGGTGCATAATATGTATCTATATGTAATGGGTGCTTAATATGTATGTACATGTAATGTCCCATTTGTCTGGAAAATGCTTCCCAACCCAGTGGCAGTCTCTATTATTATACACCCTGTGTAGGTTGTAACTTAGTTATTACATATGAAATCCATGTATTTTTTTCCTTTGAAGGAAGTTCAAGAACAATTTTATTGGAATTTCAGAGAAAACCAACAGGGAAAGCAAGCTGAAAATCTTAGGAGCTGCCAAGAAGAAGGAGATGGAAAAGAGGAATGAGCTAGACATGTCTTTAAGTTAGGGTCCCAGAAGGCAGGCAGGTGTGGCAGAAGTGGGTGGGGAGTTTCAGAGTATCCTGGAAAGCATGCTTTAGGCAGCAGGTGAAAAAACAAGAACAGAAAGAAGGAAAAAGACAACACATTACACTTTTATGAGTAAACAGCTTTTATCAGGTACTTTCTTTACACTTTTATCAGAAAACAGCTGCCTGACAGAGGCTCCCTAAGCAGCAGCTGGAGAGCCACATCATCTATTTATTTACTTGTTTGCTTTTTTGTTTATTGGTTTTTCGAGACAGGGTTTCTCTGTAATTTTGGAGCCTGTCCGGGAGCTCACTCTGTAGACCAGGCTAGCCTCAAACTCACAGAGATCAGCCTCTCTGCCTTCCAGGTGCTGGGACTAAAGGCTCACACCACCACCACCCAGCCCACTTTTCTTTTAAATGGAAACAAGGCCTTAAAGAGATGCCTTGTTCAAGGTCAGATAGTGCATTAGACTGGATGAAAGGACAATACCATACTCCAAACCTCTGCTCTCCTATCCTGAGTTTCTGCTGTTAACTCAGCTATCTTGGTCCTGCTGTAAGGCCTGTCTGTGCATTGATACTACTCATCACTGCCAGTCCTTCCCATCCTGATAGCTTAATATATTTGTATTCACATCTCACGGGTTAATATATTCCTGGGACAGTTTGCTTGCAAGTTACAGATTCAGGACACAGTTCAGTTCCAACATACTACCTTGGTTTCTAGGTCTGATTCTGTAATTTTCACTGTGCTCTGCTTTACTACTCTTCTTCCTCTTTGTATTTTATGACCTGAATGGAAGGGAACTTTGAGGTTGACTTTATACATTCAGTCTTTAGATTCCTCCTTTACAGGGCTGTTAAGCAAGAAACTGTGAGCCAGTTAGTAGATGTATTTACCAGTACTGATGTATTTTCTGAATTAAGTGCTATGCTGGCTGTGGGATAGTCAACAGTTCTTAAATTCCCCTTTGCCTGAACCTTCATAATTCTGCAACTTTGGTTTCTATGCCATATTATTAGCAGGTGAGTTCTTCCTGAATTACCCACAAATTATTTTATGACTCTCTTGCATTTTCAACTGAATTGTGGTTAGGTTGTCAGTGTCTTCTGGATCTCCTGTGATACCAATTCCAAGTTTTGGGTGCATAGTGATGATAATTCTAGAGAGAGTAGTATTGAGTATATTGTTAGGTGACCTGTGATGTGGGATTCCCCTCTGTATGCTGTGAAGAGGGGGAATCCCACATCAGACCTGACTGCAGCTCTGGCTATGTATTTATTCGGCAACAAGATTTTTGGACTTCTTATTTGGAACTTAGTAGGTCTTCCCTTTTTTTTTTTCAGTTCGAAAATCAGAAGGTTGATCTATCTTCATCATAGGTCTGTGTAAGCTCAAATTTTAAGATTCTGAGATTTCTGTACCTTTTGATATTTTCCTGACTACTAGTGCTTTAATTGTAGCGGCACTGTCAAGATTAGAAAGGTTATAAATGTCCCAGATTTGCAGATGGTATTAGGTTTAGTTTGGAACAGTGAAGTACACTGAAATCTAGATGACCTTTAAGAATGGAAATACTGATTTGCAATTGGAAGTTAAGAGTAGAGGCATCCTCACTCTCACCAGCATCAGTGACTGATGTGGTCCAAGTTCCCACATCTTTAAGCTCCTAGTTCATCATTGGACCACACTGTGCTGGTTAGGTTTTCTTTTAGACTGCTTCTTAACATTCCTAGTCTTTTGAAAGGGCTAAATTTGCTAATCATTATACAGCCAAATTTACATTTAAAATCATTTGTGAAGTTTAGCTTAGCTTCCTGGGAAGGAAAAACAATCAAATAGCATCAGCACTGCATACAAACTCTGACCTCTCTAATTATGTGGCATGTATAAAAACCGCTGAATTGTGCAGTGACATGGATATGGTTTTGTGGCGTCTGTTAAAAGCTAAGCTGTGATGTAGACTCTTAAATGTGTATTTGATGTTCATGAAGTAATACCATCTCTGCATCCCTGCATAGGTCCTCTGCTAGGTATGAAGTGGGGTGTGTGAAGAGAAGATTGATTACATAATTCTGTATAGAGTGCAATATCAAAATATGTATTTATGGTGGGTCTCCATTTTGTTCTGACAAAGAACTGGATATCCACGACAAAGGTCAAGTGGAGATCCGTCATCCATTTTACTACTTGCTGGGCATAGTCTAGAGAATATGTAATACAAGTAACTCCTTCCCAGAAAACCGAAGGAAATGATTGCATTTGTATGCAATTTATTCTACAACAATAGTTTAGTGTGCATGAAATTTAAGACTGCTGGCTTTCCAAATATTATTTTTCAAAAGTGAAATTTTAAAGCATTGTACCAGGGTGTTTTGTTTTGTGGGATATTGGAAAAGCTGACATTTAAGACAAAAGATGTTAAAAATCCTAATGGTCATAGTTTCGAGACATAAAATTCTCTGATTTAATGAGCTTGTTGATTTCTCTTGAATAGTTTGCCCTTGTGAGCATCACATGTTATTTTACTATGTGGTGACTTTTCTGTATATTAAAATGTCTTATATGCCACACAACTTCAAATCTACTGTAGTGTCTGCCTTTTACAGTATATGCACTGGGGAGACGAAGCTCTCCCTCAACCCCATCAGTATCTTTTACAGGATTATCTTGTAGCCAGTATACAGTTACGTGTTTTTAATGAACCAGTGAGTGACTGGTAAGCCACAGTAGTAAGCTAAGAGCCTAGGTACTTAACTCATTTTAGTAAAAGTTTAGATATTGATAGATATTGATATATTCATTCATTGTTGTGTTTCAAGGGATTATATCCAAAGCCTCCAGAGAGTTTTGATGTTTTTGGAGAGGAGTTGAAAGTAGTCTATGTTATCTAATGAGTCAGTTAACAGTAGGATCAATATTTCCATCATCTTGCCTGAGGCAAGTCTACAATAACAGGAATAAAGTTTCTTCTTGTCAAAGGAAGGGGTAAAAGTGGTTTGTTATTCACTAAAACCTAACAGCTAAGGACTAGAGTGTGATTAAAGCACCAACCTTAGAATGTAGACCCCTGTTGACTTTCCTCCATGAATGTAGACCCATTGACCTTCCTCCATGAATATAGACCCCTGTTGACCTTCCTCCGTGAATGTAGACCCCTGTTGACCTTCCTCCGTGAATGTAGACCCCTGTTGACCTTCCTCCGTGAATATAGACCCCTGTTGACCTTCCTCCGTGAATGTAGACCCCTGTTGACCTTCCTCCGTGAATGTAGACCCCTGTTGACCTTCCTCTGTGAATGTAGACCCCTGTTGACCTTCCTCCGTGAATGTAG